>CANUEX010003017.1:0-12663 GCA_948099535.1 Jatropha multifida
TTATTTAACTCCGCAGTTAGGATGTTTAATTAATATTTGGTTATATAAAAGAAATTATTATGTGGTTATAAATAAATTGTGGAGTGTTCTTTTTTGAATATTTGGAGACTATATGATAGGAATAGTTTGATCATATTATGACAAATAAATATTTATATGAGAATATATTTTTATTAAATGGATATGGGCCCGAGCTGTGAACAGTATTTAATACTGAGACTGGGTCATAAATGTTAACTCTGATTTATTTATGAATAATGTCATAATATGGGCTTACTATTCCCTTAATCAAATGATAATAGAAATGGATTTTAATAGTTTAGGCTTACTACGAGCCTCGGTAACTTTAAGCTTACCTAGGTTCTAGTGCCGGTCCGGCCTACGGTTTTGAATCGTGACAATATAAAAATTTTACTAAGTTACCACCAAGTTACTAAACTTTCTTATGCAAAAAAGATACATAATACATATTACCTATATAACTACAGTTATTTATACTTTAAATATTTATTAATAAATAAAATATTATTAAATAGTAAAGTAATCTATCTATAAATAAATTTTAATAAAATTATGTACATTAAATTATAATATCTTAATAATTTGAATTTAATTTTTTATAAAATATATTAATATAAAATTATAAATATAATATTCATTTCTTAGTAATTTAATTGAATTTTTATAGTTTGATAATTATAAAATTTATTAAAAATAAAAAAATTATTAATTAAATAAATGTAATTAAAATTTTAAAGCTATTTATTGTAAAAAAATTTTAATTATAATTATAATTAGATATTAATTGAAAATATTATCCATATCAAATATGAAATCTAGATATATTTTTAGTAAATTAGAATGTATAAAATATTTTTTTTATCAGTATCATCATATGTATTAATATAATTATATATAGAAGTCTAGTGTATATAGATTAAGAATTATAATAATCATAATTAATTATAACCTACTAAATATCAAACATAGCACTTTACCTAATATTATTATTATTACAATCTCTATAATATTGATATATAAATATAACCTTTTAATTAGTGGCAATGATAATAATAATAATAATAACTTTAATAATAAAAATAACTATTTTACCATCCAATCCACGTAGTTTGTAGTTTTGATGAATCACAAACAAAACTATGTCGTTTTAGCTTAGGGTTGCATTACAAACAAAAAGATCTCTCAAATCCCAGTGTTTTTCCCCCTTCCCTGTCCCTGCGCCGGTCTCGTTCTCTCCTTCTACAGCCACAGTCTTTTATACCTCCCGTCGCTTTCCTTCTTGGCCGTCGCCCCCGCAGCAGTCGTGCTCTTCAAGTGTACAAGAGTCAGGTTCGTTCTTGATTATTTTTATTTCGTTCATAGTTTTTTTTTGCTTCGTCCCTTTTCCCTTTTTTTTCATATATATAAATACATTTAGCAGACCAAGAGGATGAATTGTTGAATATATTTTTTAATTAATATGTTTGTTGTTTTATTTTTTCGTTTGGGTTTTGTGCTTGTTTTGTTTGTTGAAATATATATGTTAGAAAGCAAAAGGATGGTGAATATAAGCCAATTCGTGGCTATATGAGCTAAATGTCGCATGTTTCGTTTGTTAATTCAAAGTTTGATTTGTTAATAACGATTAACATTGTGTAGAGATACTGAGAATGAGATTATTTGCATATAATTGTGATCTAGTTGCAATGGTTTGTTAATAAAGTTTGGTTTTCTGCTGCTAAAGTTATATATATATATATATATATATATATGAGATTAGTATTTTGTGATTTTATATAGGGCTGATATTTTTTGTGACTTGGATAGTGGAGTTCTTGTTGTTCTTATTTATTTTTCAGATTCTTGTTCATGTGTGGAGTCGAATGTTTTTTTGTGTGGAAGAAGATGATGTTGATTGTTCATCCTTGCAATCTTGGTTCTTGAAAAAGCGGAGTTCAAGAATTATGTTTATGTAAAATTTCAATTGGTTCTTGAAAAAGTTGATTGTTAACAGATGTTTGATTGTTAAATTGTTTAATTGAGATATTGGTTTGAATTAATTATTTAGGTTGAATTTCAATTCTTTTGTTCTATTTTAATATTACTATGTACTGTTGTTTTAGAATATTACATGTTAGTCTTTTGCTAGAGTGGAGATCGAATCTGACTGCCTCACAAATGTTCGACAATTTGCCGCACAGACCTTTCCTGCTACTGAGATGGGAACGAGATATTGGAATGCTAAGATTCTAGCCACTAGTTATATTTCTTTTAAATTCTCTTATATTAATAGACTTTGCAATATGCCAGCACACCAACTGGCAAAGTTAGCTTTAGTTTTAGGTGATGATTTGCATGTTTGGGTGGAGGATTGTCCACAACCTATCTTAGATTTTGTAACAGCAGACAATGTTTTAAGCAGTTAATGAAATTGTAACTTTCCTTCTCAAAAAGAATATTACATGTTAAATTGTTTTATTATTTTGAACTTGAATTTTAATGCATTTTTTATATATTTTTTTGTTGCACTTAGGGTTCAGATTCAGGTTCCATGCGGGTTAGGGTTTTCTGGATTGAATAAATTTGTGATTAAACGGGTTTGGGTAGTATGTGGGTAATTCTAAACGGATTTGGGACGGGTCTATGTATTATTGGTTTATTGCTTAATGGATTCAGGTACTTAAAATGATAACGGATTCGGGGTCAGGTAGTTTCTCTCTGTCGGGTCGCCGCCCTGCTGCCATCCCTAATTATGACTTGTTCTGAAGGTGTTGTAGTACTTAGAAGTGTGCAAAGATTATACTTTTCCAATTATATGTTGGTGTTACCAAACAAGTAATTGTAAAATTCCTTTTCAATTTCTTTCTTCTCTAATTTCTTTCCTTTCATTTTATGGCCAGGGGAAGATAAACTGTTTCTTGTTTATTTTGAAATACACCATTTCTGTAGGAGGAGAACATATATTTATGAAGGTGAGACTATGTGAATACATTTTTCTTGATGTGGTGCTTGAACATGCATGTAAACATGACTGCTTTCTTATGTCTCATTCAGGCATTTAAATCCTTAGAACTTTAGATGTGCGAATATATTTTCCAAGTTTTTATAGAACTACAATGTGGCTCTACTGCACAATTCAAGATTGTAAACCACTGCCACTTATTTATCCATTTTCAAAAACTCTGCTGTTAGTTGAACAGACACCCTTGTTATGGAATCTTTGGTGTTTGCATATCCAGTTATGAATTGACTGTAATCCAGTTAGTGAAAGATGAAACACCAAACATTTTTTTTTTTTCCGGGAATCATGGAAAGCATCATCTTCTTCTTGTTTTCAGCCATTCTAAGTTGATAATTTATGGTTATCTTCTTATTATTTTCAGAGTATTAGAAATCGTCTCTATCTGTTATCTTGGTTATTTAATCCCTTTTGTTATATTCATTGCTTTGATAATGGGTTTACTGCTATACCTAGTGCTGCAAATGTAGTTTTAATCCATACTATGTATGCTGTTCACACAGGATATGATTATTTGCTTTAATTAATAAGTTGATTTCTTTATCCTTGTGATTATAATCTGGTTTAGTTGACAATTGTCTTTTTTCTTTTTTCTCTTTTTGTTGTTTTTATTATTTTTGGCGTTTGTTTTTTATTTATTTATTTTGGATGGGGTGTGTGTTGGGTTTGGCGGCCAAGGGAAGTGTCTTCTCACTTTGGTTCATTACAATGTTGGTGTCATGACCACCTTGGGCTAGACCGGAACTAGGGCTAGACCGGAACTAGGGCTCGGGCAAGTTTAAAGCTCCGGAAACCCATATTAAGCCTTTTTCTTTTCATAATTTTACTTCTACCACAATATTTTTTGAGGCCCAATAATTGATCCGTAACTATAAAACTTTATGTTGATATGCTTGTTTTTCTTTTTTCTTTTTTCTTTTTACCCTTTTTGCCCTGGGATGGCTATCTGAGCTGCTTTAGCTGATGACATTGTCATTTCCTAGCAGCCAAATTATAGTTTAATGCTTATAATTTGTGGTACGTGACTGTCTGGTGGGACTGCTCCCTTTTGTTTGACAAGTTTCATTCTCATTTATTTGATCAGTTACTGCTTAGTGATGGCAAAGGGTCTGATATGGGCAACAGCTGAAGACTTGGCTGGGAATAGAGGACGCGTTCTCTCTCTTTATCGACAAATATTGCGCAGTCTGAATTCTCCAAGTTTGCCTCTTAATTTAGCTGCGAGGTTGGCTAAGAAGGCTGAAGTTCGTGCCATCTTCATGTTGGCATCCGAGGAGAGATCTCTGCACAATATCGATGACCTTATTGACACTGCTGAATATGCTCTCTCCATCTTGAGAAAAGGTGAAATCCCTAAATATATCCAATGATTATGAACCAGCAAATAGCCCATCAGGAAAAAAAAAAAATCTGCAACTTTGAGGGAAATATGGATTTTCCTTTATTTTCAATTTTACTGTGTTCTGGAATATGCGATAATACATCAGAAATCATCTGGAAAGTTGAGATCAGGGCGAAATCATTATTCGGCTGTTGCGCAATTAGATGACCCATTATTCAAATTGATTCATTTCGGTCAAATTTGGCTACTGATTTTTGGTTTTCGATTTAATTTGATTGTCATATATAATTAATGGAATATAATTTTTAAATGAAAATAGTTAATTTGATTTGAAATGGCTAAATTTTAATAGAATCAAATCGATTCAATTCTATTGAGTCGATTTTTATACCATTTGGTTTGATTTTGCTTATCATAAATATATTTGGATAAACCAAGTCTGGTTTAATTTAATTGGTTAACCGAATTGGATCAGGTTTGATGGTCGGGTCAAATTATCAAAGTTAAGGAATTTAATTCTCGAAGAGCAGTTCAAACACTACTATTGAACGAACAGAGGCGATAAAGAAGGTTGGTTTCAGTTCAACTGAATACAACCGCCACCGACGAGTTACAGTAACCTAATGTTGTCTGAGCCAGACTGAACCGAAAAACGTCTGTCTAGTTCAACTATAATATTAGCTCAGATTTAGAAACAAAAAAAAGGAACACATTGACAGTAACTGAAAGGAAAAAGAAAAAAGGAACACAAAAAAATTATATTTTGACAAATTCCCATGTATTTTTAAATAAAATCCTAAATGCAAAGGTTGCCCAAGTAAAACTAGGGTCTCCGTATTACAGTTTTTGAAACTGAAACTATCGGTTCGGAATTGTTGGAACTGAAACTATAACCGGTGGGAATCAAAATCGAAATCGGTGGCCTACAATTCAGTTTCGGTTCCACCATTTTTAAAACCATGAACCAATGATTTCAAAATTTGGTCGAAACCAATGGTTTTTCTAGCCAATTAGAACTGGCGGTTCAAATTAGCGGTTCTAAAAAGATTTTGTATTTTATGTCAAATGGCTAAAACTAGCAATTTGAACCAACGGTTCCACCAATTTTTCTATTATTTTTTTCAAATAGTTCTATAAAGTTTCCAAATTACTCATCTTAACAACTATAAACGGTTGTAAATGGTCATGTAATGACTAGTTTTAAAAGTATTTGTGAAAAAATAATTTTTTAAATTTATTATAAATACCATTTTTTATTTACAATCTTCTTGCACAAAATTATCTCTACTCTATTTACTTTATAATCTTTTCAATTTTCATTTACAAATTATTGTCCAAAATATTGCAAAATGATTTCTTCAAAGTCCAATATCCAATTATTTGTCTAAATTATTGTCAATTAATTTCTTCAAATTCCTATATCTAATTATTCTCTTTAACTTTTTATATTCAATTTTTGAAGTTATATATTATTTTCTTACAATGGAAACTAGAAGAAATCCAAATTCCACTAATAGCAAATGAAAGGTTGAGGAAATACAATATTCATTTATCCCTGCAAACGACATCTATGATTTCACTTTTAATCAAAATATTCTTGAAAAATATCTAAATGAAAATTTGAAAATTCCAACTCAAGAATCCGAATTTAATGAAAAGAATTTACACTAGAGGAAAAACAAGGTACACAAGTTGTTTGAAAAGCAAAATTGAGTTCTGACGTATTCACTATTCATTTCACGAACAAATTTAAAAGAGACAAAATATTTGATATAATTTACAATTATTATGAAACATCTTATAAATACAAACACTTATAATTTGATTTCTCTAGACTACAAGAAAATACATAGTTTCAACTTAATTTTTGAGAAAAAAAAAAAAGCTCAAGCTTTCTTTTTTGAAAAAAGAAGTTCCAACTTTTTTAAACAAAAAATAAATTAAGTTAAAGATTTTTTTTTTAAAAAAAAAATAATTAAGCTGGAGATTTTTTAAAAAAAATAAATCAAATCCAAGCACTTTTTTATTTTTTTTAAGAGCATTTTTTATAAAAATTATTTCACAAACTTTTAAATTTTAAATTTTTAAGAAAAACTGTTCTTTAATTTTTTTTTTTTTTTTTTACAATTATGCAATTCGCTAAAAATCCGATCAGAGAACCTGTCAAAACCATTGGTTTTAAAATCGTTAAGGAACCGGAACAAGAACCATAACTGTTCGGTTCGGAACCGTCAATTTTCGGTTCCAAATTATTTGGAACCAAAACCGTGGCCACCACCCCTAAGTAGAACTTAGCAACCAGAGCAACACCTGGATGGATGTCCAAGAGACGTCAGGCATCCTGAACCAGCGCATCAAGGCAATTTTGATGCTCAGTTAGGCTTCCGCAGGCATAAAAAAGAAAGTAAAACAATGTAAGCTTAGCCAACCTTAAGGCAATTTGAGAACACAAGGAGGAAATAAGCTACAGCACAACAATTGTTGGACATCTCACCCAAATGCACATTTCCCAATATACCTGGCTCCACATGGTAGTGGGGTCACTACATTTAATTTCACTTGACGCGATTCTAAACATAACATAACAGTATCTCCGGCGAGGGGGAAAGAGAGCACTTAGTCCTACTAATCGAACTGCTGTCTGAGTTGCATCTCAGTTTCACTTTTCCAAGTAGCATGAGATGACTGGCCTTTCATCCTTTTGCTCTTTTCCTTGTCTTTGACAGTAGACCCCTTCTTCTTCTGCTCTTTGCTTGTATCACTGGGTGGCCGATCACCACAAACTGGACAGACCATGCCACGTGCACTGGAGTAGGTCTTAGGTATTCCACATTGCAGGCACATCCTAACAATAAACAAAGACCAACAAGAATTAAGGGGTGAAGGCTTTTGGAATTTTACCTTTCTTCAAAAACCATTCCCTGCTAAAGAATGACCAATATTGCTAGTTGTATGGGCTACAACAACCAGAATCCTGAACCAGCTTCACATTGAAAAGGATGATAACAATGTGCAGTCTGCACATTCAAGGTTTTGTTGAATCATGAAGTAAAAGATAATGAGGGAAAAAGTTGGGGACCTGGTTGAGGTATATCTTTCAAGTTTTAGCAAATAAATCCCAATAAAAAATAATAGAGGCTAAAACTTTTGCCATTCGCAAGACAGTTACTTAAGACCTAGCAAAACTTGCAGTTTACTGGACAATTCTAAATCATCAGCCTTAATACTTGGTACTGGTAATAGTAGGCATAGCAAATGAGACAAATCACAGACTGTCATATCACTTCTATGTTGGAAAGAAAAAAAACGGAAAAGTGTAGTACCTCAGAAGTTCAGCAGCATCTTCTGCATTTGGATTAGTCGCAGTTGGCACACGCTTTGCTCCTTCTTGTGTTGTGCTTGGAACTGATGATGTTGGAGGTTGGTTAGCCTCCATGTCACTTCTTACCCGTTCATGGATACCAACTAGTTGAGCTTTGGCCTCCACTACAACCCCTATGAATAACAGGCACATATAGAATACATACATTATCCAATAGAATAATATTACTAACAGATAAATATACTGTTGAATTACTTGAAAATATAAGGAAAACAAAATATGATAAAATGAGAAAAAAATCAATATACTACTACTTTTTTTTATTGCCTCTTTTGTACCACCTAACACAGGTTACACAGCTATTCTAATCCAAACTAGTCCTATGTACTTTTTGTGCATAACATGCACGTAAATCAACTATTTTTTATAACAAAAATAGGATACTAGAACACAACATGAAGTTTCCTACAAGCCTAACACATGGATAAAAACAGTAAAGATATTAAACATGCAGCAAGACCAATCACTTTAAATAGCAGAGAAATAGAAGCACACAAAGAAGCCAAGAATACTAACTGATCTCATGGAAAATTTAAGGATAAATCCTTATTTTAAAAAATGTCAGCATTCTTATCCATCCAAGTGCACCGTAACACCTTTTGGAAAAGCAAATATTCTGAAGAATTTTTTATTTATCCTTTCCGCTGCTAGAATCTCTCCATTTTTAATCAACAAATGTCTATTCAAGATACATCAAATTTTCAAATAAACAAAAAGGTCATACCAAATGGCCTATACCAATTAACAATATTAAGAATAAAAACAAGTGCGAATGAAACCCATTGTACTGGCAAGATAACAAACAAAAGCTCCTAACTCGAGTGACAACCTGAATTTCTTTCCATTTTATTAACTAAGAGAAAAGAGTTCAAATATCAAATCCTTTTATTCAGCCTAGCTAACAAGCGAAACAAATAACAAAGAGTGCTTAAAATTACAGCTTGTTGTCCACTTTATAATGCTATATTAGCTAGGAAGGAGGATGGAAGGAAGATCATTTATGGATAGGTATACAGAGTAACATCTGAGAATGTTGTCATTAAAAGAAATATGCTCAGTAATCCTTAAATTACCATCAGGGAAAAAGTTACGAATATGAGAAACCAAACTTTTTTTTTCTCATATGGAAAATCACTAACTCAAGTGTAATCAGTTTCTACAACAAGGGACTGAAATGTAATCTAATCAAAATAGAAGATATAAATTTAGTAAGAATTCTATGTTATTGCAACTCAAGAAATAAATTAGTTTGCCATTACCCAACTGCAGAAACTAAAGTGCATAGCTTTGAAAAAGATACTCAAGTGTTCTCATCCAAATCCTTACAAGTAGTTTCAGAAACTATACTGAGACATCCAGTAAGTCCGCTGAGACACAAAAGTATAAGAATGGAAGTTCTCGAATACCAATAAACCAGACTTGCATTGATCCCAACACGAGAAACATAAACAGGAAATGGCTAGAAGATACAACACATCCAACAGTACAAATATTCATTCTTCACTTTTGGAACTTTAGAGAAAAGTGAGAATAAAAAATTAGTAGTTATGACATTCAATTGCAAAACTCAACTGAACTACACTTGAACCTCACATTTTGGGGCGTCAATTTTGGGACTTTGGAGCATGGTTTGGGCTATTAAAGAATTTAACTAAAATCGAATTTCAATTCTTATTCATACAATTAACAGGAAAATCCAACCATAACCATGTAAAAGCTAAAAAATTTCCTATTTCCAGGCACAGAAGTAAAATAAAATATCAGAAATTACCAGTAGGTAAGTCTTTCTTCTCCTTTCGATTCCTCCATCGACCATGCCTCCCCAGTTGTTGCTCAACGTCTCTTGCACTAGCCTGCTCTTCCACGCAATTATTAAGAAACTGCGGTGGTCCTGAAATCTCCAAAAGCCATAACAGCCCAAGCCAAAAGTTAGATGCCAATCTTCATCTAATACCCAAATTAAACGAAAATTGAATAATGTTTTAAAACTAATTTTGAATTGCTTTAGCCAATTAACAGAAACAGAAAATTAAGAATGATTACTTCGGAGAACGCGTCGAGTGCCGAGGGAAGGCCAGATGATCCATTGGACGGTGCGGATTGGTCGAAGACTGGTTTGTAGGAAAACGAACGGCGACCACCGTCTGCGGAGGAATTATCGTATCCGTCACCGTCCTCATCTTCAGAGGAGAACTGGTAACCCTCAGCTGGCGGTTCTTCTTCTTCGGCGGACGAGTAACCTTGGATTAGTGCCAAACTCATCTTTTCTGCGTCTAAGATTGGTTCAGTTCAAAACCAAAAGTCGACATGATATTGTTGTCGATTTGGTCTTGTAGAAGAGTAATGCTCGAATCGGTTTGATTAATAAATATGAAAAAGTTCAATATTATTTATTATCACGGATACGCATAGTTTGATGTAATCAAATAAATAATTGGTTTTCTTCAAAAAAATAATAAATAATAAGTAACTGGTTCGATTTCAACTCTTGATAGAAATAACTGAAACATGTTTTAGATCGGTCCGATTTTTATTAAATTTAAAAAAAAAAAAATTAAACCGCTTAATTTCACCCTTACGTTCTCAAATATAGCCTGGGATGTCTAAAATCAATTTATTATGAAAAAATACAAAAAATTTAGTGTTCTTTTTTTAACGTAGTTCATTAATAATTATATGAAAAATTACAAATAGATACAGAACTTGATTATTAAGAATTAATATATAATCATAATTAATAGAGTTAGTGAGTTAGTTGATCTTTTAACAAACAAAGAATTCATATCTTTTCCAACAATGAACTAAAAATAAAAAATATAATATTAAATTTTTTTGCGGAATTGATCTTTGATAAAATATATAAATCTTTATAACAGTAATTAATCCTTAATTGATTTGAGCAACAAAATAATAATTTCTCTTGATCTTTTATACCTATATTATTGTTTTTCTCAAGAATTTGTAATTTATGACGAACACATAAATTTCCGTCGTTATGCGCCAATAACATTAATGGAAAAACATGCTGCATTACTAAGCTCAATTGATAAAAAATTCACACATACAAACAAGGTTGTGAACAAGTTGAGTGAGCTATGGTAAGCTCGAGCTCGGCTTGATATACTTGAGCTCAAACTTGTTTCGAGCTCGAAAATCCAAGCTCGAGCTTCGCTCTTTTAGAAATAACCAAGCTCAAGCTCGAACTCAAAATTTATTAAACAAAAAAACGACGTGGTTTTAATTTAAATTTAATTGATTTTGATTTAATGAGCTATCTTGTAAGTTCGACTTGGTTCGATGAAGCTAGCTCACGAGCTAGCTTAGAAACTCAGCTTGACAAAGTTGGCTCGTAAGCTAATCAGCTGAGTTCAAGCTAAGCTCATTTATTAAATAGGTTCAATAGCTTAGTTCGATAAGCTTATTAAATAAGCTTGAGCGAACTTTTATCAAGCCGAATCTCGAGTAACTCACTAATGGCTTGCCTCATTCATAACTTTATGTAATACCCCGAAATTTTTATTTCGAAATATTCCCATTTAAATTTAAATTGTAAGTTTTTAGCTAATAATATTACGCCACGTAATATTATGGGGATCGAAAATCATTTTGGTTCGTCCGAAAATTTATTGAATAACCGTTAATCGAATAAAATCAGATCAATATTTTTTTAATTGGACCGAATTAATTTAAATTAGACCCGAATCGGATATTTTTGAAAAACACTGTGCGTCACTATTTTTTTCTTCCCGACAACTTACCTTGGACGGTTTGTTTTTATTTAATAATTATAAAACTTTATAATATTTTATTTTATTTTATTTTTTATTTATTTTTTCTTCTTTAAATCTGCATCTTCTTCTTCCTTGGTCTGCAACTCCAACCTCCTCCCTGCGCCGCTCCTCAGGCCACCGCGCCACCACCATTTCCTCCTCCTTCTTCTTCCTTCTTCTTCTTCCTTCTCTTCTCTTTCTTTCTTCTTTCTTCTTCCTCTCCCTGCTGCCCTCTTCCTCACTGCGCCACAGCTCTGTCTCTGCAGTAGCAGTGTCGCGCCACAGCTCCTCCTCCTCCAGCAGCAGCAGCAGCTCCTCCGCCAGCTCCTCTGTGTCGCGCGACCACCTCCTCCGCACCTGCAGTGTCGCGCCGCCACCTCCAGCTCCTTCTCCTTCTCTGTCCCGCGTCGCCACAGCAGCTGTCTCTCCTCCAGCAGAACAGCAGCACCGCCAGTCGCCTCCTCCTCTCTTCCATTAGCAGTAGCGCCGCGCCGCCATTAGCTTCAGCCACAGCTCCTTCACGCGGCAGCAGCTCCTCCCTCCTTCTCTCAGCAACTCCAGTCGCGCTCCAGCAGCCCTCCTCCTCCCCTGTTTTGCGCCACCGCTGCAGCAGCAGAGCAGCAGCTCTGCAGTTCCAGCCACTGCAGTTCCAGTAGCCCTCTTCGCGTCGTGCCGCCTTGAGCCACCACCAGCTCCTCCACGCGACCTTGGTAGCAAGCCCAGCTTGCTTCCGGCCACCGTTCCCTCCTCCTTCAACCTTCGATTCAAGGATTTTTGAGAATTTGACAATTATTGGGTATAAATTTATTATTTTAGAATTTATTTGATTTAAATTGTGATTAATTAGTTGGTTGATTTTTGAATAATTGGTTGAATGATTTTATTATTTGAGTAGTTAATTATGTTGATTAGTTGATTAATTTGTGAATTATATGGTTTGAATGAGATTTTAATGTTTGTGGTTAGTTGTTAGAAATTTTTAGTATTTTAGGTTGAATTTTTAATATTTGAGGAATTATTATAGTTAATTAGTTGATTGATTATTTAGTTATAGGTTAAGTTGATTAATTGATATTATGGAGGTCAAATTGATTTTAGAATATTAATTATTGGTATTTGATAGAATAATTTTATTAAGTAGGAGATTGAT
>CANUEX010003068.1:0-11731 GCA_948099535.1 Jatropha multifida
ACCACATAATTGTGGTCTATGAAAGTGCCACCATGGCCTATGAAAGTACCACCCAACACTACATAATAAGTGCGTCTGCTTATTTATAAGGATTGATAACCCTAGCATATGATCATAGCTCCACCAAACAGAATGGGCTTATAACCCGAGCATGCTCACATATCGTAATAAATCTCATCATACCACATTTCAATCATGTATAGTAGAGCCCAAAATAAATGCATTCTGCCACAAATAGTCTCATTTCTCATTCACCATTCCTTATCCAAAAACATTTTATAATTAACACTTATTATTTCAAAATCACTTAACTTACAACTTGTAAATGCACTTCAAACCTCTTATGTTTAAAGCCAAAACCATACTTTCTTAATCACAAAAAATCATAGCTTAAAACACTTAAAGATCAACGTTTAGAAGACCAAAATCATGCCTTACCTACTAAGGAAGGTTCGACGTCTTTATGAAAACAAAGGAGAAAAAAATTTCTCCATCAAATGCCTTAATCACTACTCAAAAGCATTACTCAAAATTATTAAATCCATTACTTTAAACACTTAACCATAAAACCCAATTTACCATTTCAAAACCTTCTTTAAGTCATGAAAAATACTTAAACATTGAAATTCAAATTAAAACTTTAAACCATCACCAATTACTTATTAATAAACTCATTTAAGTTAAAATCAAGCTTGAAAATCAAAGAAACACAATGGCCCTTCACCTAAGGAGGGTTCGACTATCCTTTCAAAACAAAGATGAAATAATTCCTTTCCAAATTTATTTCATAAATCATAAAGAAAACCACTCTCAAGCTCAATTACAATCAAAGGAGATCAAAACAAGAAATAAAAATCCAAGCCCTCCCCCTAAAAAGGGTTCGGCCAAAGAAGGGAAACAAGGAGGGGTTGCTCTCTTTCACTTCTAAGTAGTCCATTATGCTTATTAAGTATGAAGAATCATGCTAGAGCAATCACAACATATTTCCCCAACTCATTTCACATAATTTCTCAAAAATTATTCAAAATCAAAAACTTACAACTTAAAGAAATTAAAGGAGAATTAAAAGTATTATTGCACTGACCTCTCAATCAAGCTTTAGGAAGCTTAGAAAGCTTCACTCTTGAGCTTTTCCTTTCCCTTTGATGGAGGGTTCTCCCACTTCTTCAAAGTAGGAAAAAGTGCACATTAAAATCAAAATTAACAAAAGAAAAGAATGGAGTATGATTTAATGCATTAATGCCATGCCTAATCCTTAAATTCTACTTATTAAATCATAAAACTCAAAAATTACAACTTACCCACTTCAATGGCAACTTTAATTCTCTTAACTTTTAATCCCCAATTTCAACTTCAACTACGTAGTTCTTAAGGATAATTCACTATTCTTTGGTTTAATTAGGTAGTTTAGTGGTAATTTGTAGTAGAAAAATGAAAGAAAATGGAGGAAGAAGAGAAGAAAAAGTTGGCGTGGAGATGGAGATGGAGAAGAAAGAAAATGTGTTGATGAGTGATGGTAATCTTTAAGTAGCAAAGTCAAACTTTGCTTCCTCATTTTATGCCCAATGAATGGCTAAGATCAAGTCCTAAGTAATCTCATTCAATGGTTCTAAATATTTCTCAAAGAACTCTCTTCCAAATATTATTTAACTCCACCAATTAATTAAATTAACTCCACAAAAATAATTCTTCAATTATTCCTTAATATACCACATAAAAAATAATATTCATTAATTGCAGCAATTCTCAAAAAATATTCATGAAATATTATCTACCCACCTAAATCATGCAAACATGCTTCAAAAATATTAAATAACATATTAGACACACGTAATAATTTTTTCAGACCGAAATAATACCAAGTCCCAGACCGATGGTACTATTCATAGACCGATCAATCATTTTTAATGACACTGAAAAATAGTTCATTACAATTCTAAATTCACCACAAATATAATATAATCAATAATATTTTCATTTCCCATAAATATAATCCTATCTCCAATAACTTTCTTTTTATTTAATTTAGTTACGATCTCCAAACAATTAATAACTATTTAACTCATTTACTTTAATCGGTCCTTAATAACTACAAAATTTGTTTCTTTACCGAATCACTCAATTTGTTAATTCTAACAACTTTAATAATACATTCGTATTTATCAAATAACTAACAATAATCCTTTAATAACAAAATTTTCATTTTATTCAGTATCCAACTTTAATATCTTAATTCAAAATGATATACCAATGATTTTACTGTTAAATCCATAACGCAATATTAATCGATCTCCGAATATACCTTTTATGTTACATTCTAATATCCAACACTAAATTCTTTAATTAAACTATTCTTATTAGTTAAATTCTTTTTACCTAACCAGATATTCATTACCTTAATTAAAATAAATTATCAATCTCCAATAATTCAACTAATTGGATTTTCTAAATTTTATTACAAAAATATTCCACTACAAATTTTATTCTCAACCTATAATTTTATTCTCAACTCATCAACTACTAAATCCAATGTAAACATTACTCAATACCGTAATCAATAAATCAATTGCAACAATCAACTAATTTCTTCACAAAATTAAAATTCAAGAAATTAATTGAAATTTTATAAGGACATTTTTTAATACCCTTGATCACAAAAAAGTCCCAAAAATTCACAAATCAACGGGTGAGATGCTGAGTTCAGGAGATGCAGCTATGGCTGATAGCTTGAGGTGGCACGAAAGAAAGAGCAGCGCTAAAGCTACTGCTGCTGGTAGCCGGCGATGGTGCTGCTAAAGGACAGGACTGAAGCTCAAGGTAGCGTGACACGAAGCTATCACTGGTAGCGTGACGTAAGCGAGCGGCGCTGTTGCTGTTGGCCAGCACGAAATAGCGCGACGCAAGGAGGAGCCGCTGGTGGTGGCAGTGGTGTTGCTGCCGACACAAAGAGAGGGAGAGAGAGAAGGAAGCGGTGGAAAAGAGAGAGAAGGAGGAGAGGAGAGAGAGAATGTCATGGAAGAGAAAGAGAAGAGAAGAAAAAGAAAGAAAAAGGAAAAGAAAGAAAAAAGAAAAAAAATGGTTTTTCCAGAATGTACTAGGCCATTCTGGTTCAATTCGAACTGGTTTGGTCTAGTTCAATAGATCCACTTGGTTTTCAATCGGTTTTCAGCAAAATTAAATGGGTTTACAGGTCGGATTAATCTTTTGGCTCAAATTTATTGTCCAAAATTTTAGAATTAAAATTTAAATAAATATTTTCTGAAATTAAATTTTTTAGGTATTTCAATTCTTCTCTCCTTATAAAAATTTGTCCTCGAATTTTAGAAACAGCAAGATAGAACAACGTATCAGGCATAGAATATAGCAAAGATATCAAGAAAAGATCATAATCGCTGGAATAAAATAAGTCAATTTCAATTACCACCAAAACATAGGCTCTCATTCAGAATGAAAAAGATAAGGGTATCTCTCTTGCATTTCAACCACAACTTCCCACATGCATTCCTCAACTGAGTGGTTTCTCCATAATACTTTGACCATAGGGATTTCTTTAGATCGGAGTTTACAAATCTGAAAATCGAGGATTCTGGCTGGTGTCTCTTCATAGGTTAAGTCCTCCTTGACTTGGATTTCTTGTGGCTTTAACACATGGGACGGATCAGAAATGTACTTCCTCAACATCAATATATGGAAAACCGGATGTACGTGAGAAAATTCGTTTGGCAGATCTAATTAGTATGCCACTATCCCAATCCTTACAACTATAGGATACAGTCCAATATATATAAGGGCTAGTTTCCCCTTTATACCGAAACAAATGATACCTTTCATAGGAGATACCTTTAGAAAGACCATATCTCCTTCTTAAAACGTCACTTCCTTGTGCTTAGGGTCTGCATAACTCTTCTGCCTATCAAAAACTATCTTAATTCTATCCTGAATTATAGGCACCTTCTCAGATGTAATCTGAATCAATTCGGGTCCCACTAATTCTCCATCTCCTACTTTCTCCCAACAAATAGGAGATCGACACTTCTTACCATAGAGTGCTTCATAAGCAGCCACACCAATGCTTGCTCGGTAGCTATTGTTATATGCAAACTCCACTAATGGTAGGTGCGAATCCCAATATCCTCCGAAATCCAAAACGCACATTCGAAGCATATCCTCCAATGTTTGGATAGTCCTCTCGAATTGCCCATCAGTTTGCTGGTGAAAGGTTGTACTAAAATCAAGTATGGTTCATAAGGCTTTCTGCACTGATCGCCAGAACCTAGATATAAACTGTGTTCCTATATCAGAAATGATGGAAATTGGTATTCCATGAAGACAAACTATCTCTTTGATGTATAATCTCTCTATATTAAATGATAATATAATATAATTTGATATAAAAATATATAATGATATAATGTAATAGAATTACGGTGAAATAAAATCATGATGTCATGAATGCACATCATGGACCATTCATTATTACTCACAGTGAAATTAGGATATTCAAATCCTAATTCTGATTTTGGTGCGGAGGAGCAGTAGACGAGCTCACACGATCTATGAATTTAAAAATATAGAAAGAAGTCATCAGTCAACTATTTATTCAATGCGAAATAATAAATAGAAATCAATCTAATAAATTACATCATATCTCTTTGTTAAAACTAATTTAAATTCTATGCTACTTAGCTGTTAATCTTAACTAATCCGATTTCTCGTCACAACCTTTAAAATATTCTAAATTCACCATCAATATAATATAATCAATAATATTTTCATTTCACATAAATATAATCCTATCTCCAATAATTTTCTTCTTATTTAATTTAGTTACGGTCTCCAAATAATTAATAACTATTTAACTCATTTACTTTAATCGACCCTTAATAACTATAAAATTCGTTTCTATACTGAATCACTTAATTCGTTAATTCTAACAACCTTAATAATACATTCGTATTTATCAAATAACTAACAATAATCCTTTAATAACAAAATTTTCATTTTATTCAGTATCCAACTTTAATATCTCAATTCAAATCGATATACTAATGATTTTATCGTTAAATCCATAACACAATATTAATCGATATCCAAATATACCTTTTATATTACGTTCTAATATCCAATGCTAAATTCTTTAATTAAACTAATTATCAACTAAACTATTCTTAGTAGTTAATTCTTTCTACCTAACCAAATATTCACTTCCTTAATTAAAATAAATTATCAATCTCCAATAATTCAACTAATTGGATTTTCTAAATCTTATTTCAAAAATATTTCACTACAAATTTTATTCTCAACCTACAATTTTATTCTCAACTCATCAACAACTAAATTCAAAATAAACATTACTCAATACCATAATCAATAAATCAATCTTAACAGTCAACTAATTTCTTCACAAAATTAAAATTCAAGAAATTAATTGAAAATTTA
The DNA here is from genome assembly GCA_948099535.1 of Jatropha multifida. Lineage (NCBI taxonomy): Eukaryota > Viridiplantae > Streptophyta > Magnoliopsida > Malpighiales > Euphorbiaceae > Jatropha > Jatropha multifida. The sequence continues at coordinate 5,440 of CANUEX010003068.1, forward strand.
TAGGGATATTTTTTAATACCGTTAATCACACCATAAAGTCCCAAAAATTCACAAATCAACGGCTGAGATGCTGAGTTCAGGCGGTGCAGCTATGGCTGGTGGCCTGAGGTTGTGCGGAAGAAAGAGCAGCGCTGAAGCTGCTGCTGCTGTTGACCTGCGATGGTGCTGCTAAAGGAAGGGACTGAAGCTCAGGGCAGCGTGACACAAAGCTGTCGCAAGTAGCGTGACGCAGGCAAGCGGCGCTGCTGCCGTTAGCCAGTACGAAACGGCGCGACGCAAGGAGGAGCCACTAGTGGGGCGGTTGTGTTGCTGTCGATGCAGAGAGAGGGAGAGAGAGAAGGAAGCAGTGGAAAAGAGAGAGAAGGAGGAGAGGAGAGAGAGAGTGTCATGGAGGAGGAAGCGAAGAGAAGAAAAAGAAAGAAAAAAAAAAGAATTTTCCAGAATGTGTTGGGCCATTCTGGTTCAATTCGAACCGATTTGGTCCGGTTCAATAGATCCACTTGGTTTTCAATCGGTTTTCAGCAAAATCAAATTGATTTACGAGTCCGATTAATCTTTACATGGCTTAAATTTACTGGCCAAAATTTTAGAATTAAAATTTAAATGAATATTTTTTTAAATAAATTTTTTTGGGTATTTCAATTCTCCCCTCCTTATAAAAATTCATCCTTAAATTTTAGGAACAGCAAGATAGAACAAAATATCAGGCAAAGAATATAGCAAAGATATCAAGAAAAGATAATAATCGGTGGAATAAAATAAGTCAATTTCAATTACCAACAAAACTTAGTCTCTCATTTAGAATGGAAAAAATAAGAATATCTCTCTTGCATTTCAGCCGCAACTTCCCACATGTATTCCTCAACTGAGTGGTAAATGAGAGCAGGAGTTACCTGATGAAAAATCTGGTAAATGAGAGCTACAACTATTAAAGATCTTTTTCTAGTTTTATTTGGATTATGATTTTGTATTTTATGGTAAAATTATTTGTAATTTTCTACTTTTTTTAGTAGGTTTATTATCTTTGTGTTCTTATTTTCTTTATGTTTTTTGGTTATACTCTGATGGATCTTCCACCAAAATTACTCTTGTGAACCTTGCCTATTCTCTCCAAAGAGAAAATTTTATTTGTTTTTGTTGTGTCAAATTAATTGCTCCAAAATCTGAATTAAAACTGCCAACTTATACATCTTTGTTGTCGAGAGAATCGAAAGAAAAGCAACTGGTCCAACGTCCTGAAACTACTAATAGGTGTTTAATAAATTAATCCATTCTTTTTTAGTACATTAATCCATTATTTTGATAAATTAATCCAAATTAATACATTTTTTTAATAAATTAATACATTGCAACTAACTAAAAGAAAAAAAAGTAGCCACTGCTAGTTTGTAAAGTAAGTTTATGTCTAAGTTTTTAGCTTTTTGTGATATTGGCTTATGCAGTGTGCTATAAGGTGGCATATGTTGTTCTTGAAAGAGCTTGTTTGTTAACAATGAATTTGCATTGCTGTCGGTATAACTTTAAGAGTTTGTTTTTATTATATTAAATCCTATTGATTTGTATAAAATTCATCTAGTCCTATTGCATTTCATAGCTTATAACCTATGTTAGGTCAGTTTTCTAATTAAGCTAAAGTTTCTAACTTAAAAGAGGACAAACAGAAGTGGATTTTATTTAATCATCTCATTTGAATTATTGTTTATGGTGATTACAGTAATATATATTTACATAAATGACAAATTAGACAAGGATATGGACATGTCTTTGAAGCTTGCTGGGCCACTACTCCCTTCATCTCACAATTAAAGAATTTGGTTTTTTCTTTGGGCTTGGTCAAAATTATAAAATGTTTTAAATGCTTTAATCATTAAATTATTAATTACTATTATTTTATAGTATTGTCATATTTACAATGAAACACTAACACAGTTCAATTCAGATATTAAAAGTCACATTGAGAGCATGCTATAGATGTATTTTGTTTTCTACTAAATTGTGTTTATCTCTTTGCTGGAGAAACTGACTGTTTTTCATTTGCCATTGCAGTTGAGACCTGAGAAGATAATCAAGTAAACTGTCAAGCAGAGTGCATTTTGGTGTTTCGAACTATTTGGGTATTAGATTTGAATTGTACTTTTCACTACCTAGTTTGTTTTAGCATTTTAGATGTGAATTTAGCGAGCCACTATGTGGTCAATTTTCTTGGATCACTACATGCTTAGAGATTTAACTCCTAATTGGTAGCTTTGTGTTCTTGAATAGATGTGAGAAATGTATAAACTGAAATATTGAAATGTTTGAATCGTCAACTTTTTTTTTTTTAGTAAATGGATGTTAATTTTACTTTCATTAGAAATTATAAATTAAAAAATTAAAAATAGGACAAGATCAAACTATTGAAAATAATTTTTTTTTTCAATTGAAAAAATATAAACGAATTTGAAAATGGAATATAAGAGTTTTAGTTGTCAACCAAAATGTTAAAAACGGATTTAGCAACGGAAGACAATTTAGCAACAGAATTACAAACGAAATTAGCAACGGTAAAGTTTTGCTTTTATTTTGCGTTAGATATTAGAAACGGAAATCAAAAATGGATAAAATAATTGAAAATGTAATTGGAAATGGATTAGCAACAGATTAGAAACGGATTTAAAAATGAATTTTGAAACAGAATAGAAACGATTCAAAAATAAAATTCGTTCCCAAGAGGTTAGAAATTAGAAACGGATTTCTTAAACGATGAAATGGATTGATCCGTTGCCAAATTAGAATCAATTGCTATGTTTCTAAATTGATTTAGAAATGCCAACTTTTATCACGGACAGAATCCGTTTCTAATCTGTTTCTAAAGTGTTTCAGCAACGGATTTTTCATGTTTAGAAACGGAAATGCAATTTTCTTGTAGTGGATAGATCAGATCTTGAATCAGAGAAGCACTTTTAAAACTTGCTTAAACATAAAACATGCTTTATTTATTGTCAAATACCTTATGAGTTTTTTTTTTTTTTTTCTTTTTTTTCTTATATTGTATTGTATATTGTATTTTTGTATTGTATTTGGCTAATAAATGAACTCTACTATTAATCCCAAAAAGTAACTTATATTAAAATTTAAAAGGTACACAGCCTAAATAGTCTGATACATCCTTGCTTCCTCTAATGAAAAATAGCTGATCTCTACAAGACGGTCAGTGATATGGCATATACGAGTGAAGCGTTATTCAATGCCATAGAAGAGGTTCAAAGCTTCAATTTGAATACTTTTGATTTCTTATAAAAGTTGATGAACCTCTAACAAATGATCTTGTTGCATCAGGCTTGAGCTTGATGAAGCCCTGGTTTCAAAACTTTGATCTTCAAGTTGATAATTCTTTTTGGGATGATTATTTTTAGCTTGTCTTACTTTCAACATTTTTCTAAAGTTTTTCGCCGTTCAAGGATCTGATTGTTTCAACCGAACCATATTGAATTATAACTAACTGATGCGATAAAATAAATAAGTTAACTGATGCATGAACATTATACAATCATATTAATTATAATCAAACAAAGGGAATAGGAGTAAGAAAATGCATGACCTCCACCCTTATAACTCCCACACACGGTGCATGGTCAAAAGTCTCTTATATTCCTAGGATATTTGGGTTAGGCCTATAAACCAACATGGGATTTTGAAACCGACGTTATCTCATATTTATTTAATGATGCAACAAATAAATATTTACTAAGGAATATCCTAAAGGAAATGTACTAAAGATAACTACATGAGCTTAGGCCGGCTTATAAGTCTTAGATTCCATAAGTGGGAGTTATCTGTTTCCTCCCATTTACTTTAGGTCTAAGTAAAAGGTGATAATAGATTGTGCCAACTCTTTTGATATACCAAATGGTACTTGACTTATGGATGGTGTATATTAGTGGCAGATTTCAACAGTCGAATAGAGTGAAGACACCACATCTTCCAATATCATCGAAGGGTGTTGGGTGGAAATGAGATTAAGAATAGAATAAGTGCATGAATGACATTTATAAATACATAAAAATTAAACACAACCTAAATTAATAACGCTATAAATAAATATGAATATTTGGATAACTATTGGAGTTAACTCTCTAAATATTTCCCCAGTAGAATAGCCAGGCTGAGGACGACGGGCTTTCACGCACATCTCATGGCTTTCTCAAGAGTCACTTGAGCAAGCCGAATCAAATGGATTTGATTTATAAAATTATTTTTTCTAACTCATTTTAATCCTTAGAGAAATGGTTTTCTTACTTTGGTAAGGTTTTGAAAATATTTGTAGTCGCCATCCTAGAACTAGGGAAAAATTCTCAAATTAATTAATTCATTGAAATTAATTAATTCCGTTTTAAGCAGAGTGAGTTCGAAAGTTGGGTAAGGAAATGAGGAGGTGTTAGGCACCCATTCCGCCCGGTTTAAACCAACCTCATAATTGTATAAATATTCATTATTTATAAATTACATTATTAATTTAAAGTGAGATGAAAAAATATTTTTATGCAATTTTTGAAAATATGTCATCCAAGCAAACAACCAAAATAAAACACACATAAAACATAAAATAAACATCCACAAAGAAGGAAGGAGGAGAAAAGAGTTACAAGCCATCTCTTATAATATATTTTATCCAATTAACTCTTACAAATTCTCATTCCCCATTTAATAAACACAAGCGAAAACTATTTTTGGGTCCCTGAATTTTTACAAAATACATGACTTTGTCCTCGCTGTTTATAATAATTATTTTAGAATCCCTAAAGTATTCGTTTGTCTGAATTTTTAGTCCTTCCATGGAGAAAGTTTAATACCCCGAAATTTTTATTTCGAAACATTCCCATTTAAATTTAAATTGTAAATTTTTAGCCAATAATATTACCCCACGTAATGTTATCGGACCGAAAATCATTTTGGTTCGCCCGAAAATTTATTGAATAACCGTTAATCGAATAAAATCGGACCAATATTTTTTTAATTGGACCGAATTAATTTAAATTAGGCCCGAATCGGATATTTTTGAAAAACACTGTGCGTCACTATTTTTTTCTCCCCGGCAACTTACCTTGGACGGTTTGTTTTTATTTAATAATTAAAAAACTTTATAATATTTTATTATTTTTTTATTAATATTAATTTTATTTTATTTTATTTTTATTTTAATTTTTTTTCTTTAAATCTTCTTCTTCTTCCTCCCGACGCCACCACCAGCCAGCCTCCTCCTCCATTAACGCCTCCACCTCCATCACAGCCATCTTCTTCTTCTTCTTCTTCTTCTCCTCCTTCTTCTTCCTTCTTCTTCTTCCTTCTCTTTTCTTTCTTTCTTCTTTCTTCTTCCTCTCCCTACTGCTCTCTTCCTCACTGCGCCACAGCTCTCTCTGCAGTTGCTGGAACGCCAGCAGCGCCACAACTCCTCCTCCTCCAGCAGCAGCTCCTCCGCCACCTCTTCTCCAGCAGCAGCAGCGCTGCCGCTCCAGCAACTCCTCTGCATCGCGCGACCTAGCCAGCCTCAGCCACAGCGCCACTCCTCCTCTCTTCTCGCGTCGCGCCACCAGCTGCTCCAGCCACACCAGTGACACCGACCACCACAGCCTCTCTTTGCTGCGCCACAAGCTCTGCCAGCTTCACCTCCTCCTCCTTCTTCTTCCTTCTTCTTCTTCCTTCTCTTCTCTTTCTTTCTTCTTTCTTCTTCCTCTCCCTGCTGCTCTCTTTCTCACTGCGCCACAACTCCCTCTCTGCAGTCGCAGGAACGCCACCTCCTCCAGCAGCACCCGCAGCAGAGCAGCAGCTCCTCCGCCTCTCTCTGCACCGCCACGAGCCTCAGCCAGCTCCTCCTCGCGCTACCCAGCAGCTCCTCCCTCCTCCATCGCGCGATCAGCTTCTCTCTGTTCTGCTCCTCTGCGTCGCGCAACTCAGCCAGCCACCTCCAGCTCCAAGCTCTGCCACCTCCTCTCTTCCACGAGCAGTAGCGCTGCCACAGCAGCAGCCTTCTCTGCAGTGGTGAGCCAGCTCCTCCAGCAGAACAGCAGCATCGCTCCAGCAGCCCTTCTCCTCCTCCTCCCCTGTTCTGCGCCATCCCTGCAGCAGCTCTGCAGTTCCAGCCACTGCAGCAGGAGCTGCAGCGTCGCCAGGCCACCACAAGCCGCCACTGCTCTCCACCTCGTCGCGCCATCACTTCCAGCAGGTCCTCCTCCACACCGGTCACCGCAAGACAACCTGCAAATTGCGATTTTTGGGACTATAAAATTATTGGTATTAATTTTAACTTTAATTA
>CANUEX010003077.1:0-62938 GCA_948099535.1 Jatropha multifida
TTCTTTCACTTTTTCAAAGCATCCTTTAAGTTGTGTAAAATTCATAATAAGTTTAGAATCAAATATATTAAATACTATTCAAAACATATTTATCAAACAATAAATTATAAGTAAAATTAAACATAAAAAAAAATTCAATGAAACTCAAGCTCCATTCCCTCATTATACTTTGGCCTCTCTTACTAATGAAGGGGAAAGATTTTCTTTTCAAATTTACCATAGTTTTCATACTTAAGCATCAAAACTTACATTTTTCAAACACATACTTAACTTAAACTTATTTTTCTTAACTTCTTCAAAACTTACAACTTGTAAAAGTTCATCAAAACCTACTCATGTTCTCACCCAAAATATAATACTTTCATAATATACATATATACTTAGCTTAAAATACTTAAAACCAACATTTAGCAAAACATTTCAAAGCCTAAATATTTTTACTTCAAAATAACTTAACTTACAACTTCAAAATATTATCCAACTTTCATACTTATACTTATAAAAAATTATACTTATCAAATATACGTATCTATAGCTTATATACTTAAAAACCACTATTTAGAAACAACAAAACATGTCTTACCACCAAGGAGGTTCGGCCTCTTTATGACAACAAAGGAGGAAACGCTTCCTCCATCAAAAGCCTTAATTATTAACTCAAAATCATTACTCAAAACCATTAAATTAATTACTTGAAGCACCTAACCATAAAACCCACTTTACAATTGCAAAACCTTTTTTAAGTCTTTGAAAAATGCTAAAACATTGAAATTCAAGGAAATGGTTTTAACTATCATCAAATTATTTAGTAATAAACTCATTTAATTTGAAATCAAGCATAAAAATCAAAAAAACACAAAGGCCCTTCACCTTAAGTAATTCGGTCAATCATGAAAGAAGGGGAAGGAAGTGTTTCTCTTCCCATTCAAGCATTCCATAATGCTTAGAAATCAAGCCAAAGCATATAAAAGCATTTAAAAGACAATTTCTCCAACAAAATTCTCAAAATTTATTCAAAAACTTAAAAATTGAAAACTTAAAGAATTGAAAGGGAAAATGAATTATTATTGCACTAATCTTAAAGATAAGCTTAAATAAGCTTAGGAAGCTCTATTCTTTGGCTTTCTCTTTGCATTTGGAGGATGGTTCTCTAACCTCTTCAAAGTTGTAAAAATATCCATTAAAATCAAGAAATGATTAAAGATGAAGATAGAGCATGATTTAAAGCATAATCTAATATATAAATACTATGAATTCCTTAATTAAATCCTTAGAACCAAAAATCACAACTTACTTGATTTGTAAAAATTCTCCAAACTCCTTGATTAAAGTCACCAAATATCACTCTTTATGCTTAATTCTCCAAGTTTAACCAATTAATCATGATTTATTTAAGTGGTTTAGTGAGGTTTAGAGGTGGAGAAAATAAAAGAAAATGAAAGAGAGGGAGAGAAAGAAAGTGGAGTTGGAAAACAAGGAGAAGAAGAAGAAGAATTGGTGTAGGATAAGTATTGTTGACCAAGTCAACAAAATTAATGTTGCTAATTCACCACATGTTGACAAGTGTATGGCTTGGATCAAATCAAGGTATTCTAATCCAAAGGCTCTAAATATTCACCAAATATTTCTCCTTTAATTATTATTGAACTCCACCAATTAATTAACTTAACTCCATAAAAATAATTCCTCAATTTTTCTTAATACACTACACTAGAAAACACTATTTATTAAATACTTAAATTCTCTAAAAATATTCATGAAATATTTTTCATCCACTTAAATCATATAAACACACTCCAAAAATATTAAATAAAATATTAAGCATCAATAGTAATTTTTTCGAACCAAAATAATTCAAAGTTCCAGACCGATGTTACTATTCACAAACCAGTAATCTACTATTCACCAATAATTTATTACTTAGTTTGTCATGAAGATTTATATCTTAACTTTAATTAATTAAGACCAATCACATAAAATCTAATTAATTAAGACCAATCACATAAAATCTAATTAACTCCATAAATATTAATTATACTTAATATCATCATCGAGTCCAAATAAAATATTATTTCTCTCTCTGGTGATACCATTCATGACCCGTTCAAATAATAACATTTTAATATCCGAAATTTTGGGGCATTATAGCATTTGCTCGGAATATTGTACACGAAAATTAAAATAGATAATTTTATGCAATAAATAATACCACATGTAAATATCTATTGATTTCATATTCGTTTCTTAATTTTTTAGAACTTTCTTTTTTTTATCTATGTTACACGGAGGGGTAAGGTGGGAGGCCATCCACTGAAACCCGATTCCCTCGTGCCAAAGGCATGAGCACCTCCTGGCTAGGCTATGCCCGTTCCCCATTAAAACTTTTTATTGTCTCATATCTTTGTCGTCTTATTAATTAGACACTTCATAGATAAAAAATAAAGTTGAGACACTAAAATTGAAAAATGAACAAAGTTTAGACAATAATCATATAATGGTCCCTTTATTTTTTCTATTGCATGATAAAGATTTAGGGCCAAATGGACATCTTATGCTAAAGACTGCACAAAATAATCTAGAAATTGTAAAAAGTACAACAATATGCATGGACAAAACATGCCCATATTACAATCTCTAAAAATGATGGAGGTTTTACATACCAAAGGGTTAGCAACCAGACATGATCTCCCAGATCCAATAACACCCTCACCAAATCCTCGCACACTACCAACTCCGCCGATAGCAAATGCTTGATTAGGAGCCATGTCTCCTAGAATGGAACCACTGGTTAGGCTGTTAGAAGAAGAAAAGGTAAGAACTTGTAAAAAGAAAATATTAAAGCATTGGCTCAATACATAAATTGGCACCTAAATTTTACAAGAAAAACCTAGTGGCATCTCGACTTTTAAGTTAACCCATATAATCCTCCAACCCTAAAATTATACCCATCAAATACTGCAACATGTAAAGTCACTTATAGAATACAAATTTACATGTTTTCAATATCTAGATGTGTGTTCAATAAGCACAATACTTTAACACAAATCATTGAAGAACAATCTTCACATTTATTAACTATTCTACAATGTTTAATAAGCATAATTTTGTAAATTGCAGTGCTCAACAGATGCAATTTTATAAGTTTAAGTGTTCTATAGATATAATTCTCCAAGTTGAAGGGTCTAAAGGGTCAACATAAAAATCAAAGAAGCCACAAACTACACTGTTGCTGCCACTGTAGCAACCACACAAAGTTACTGAATTACGTATGTTTCACATAGTTATAATATTTTCAAGCATAGATAGGAACATAAAGCAACTTTGGTAGGTGCGCAACTGCATGAGCCTGCCAGATGGCTTTATAGACCCACCATAGCAAAGGCACAGTAGTAGACTAATTATATTAATACTTCTAAGTGATTTATGTACATATCTAGTGCTTCCTAGTGCATGTCCTGTATGCTAGCAGAAAATTCTAGCGTTACTATTTCTGTATCCTGGTTTCCTATTTCCATTGTTTTCAGTCTTCAGCCTTTTTTAATAATATTATTGGCACTTGCTCAAACAACTAGCCAGAATTCGCACAAGAGAGAAAAGAAAACATCACTCACATTGCCAAGAAAAATGTTGGCCCAAGTTTAACTCCCCTTGTTGCAACAAATTTGATCTGGTTAAAGATTAGTCATTTTGACAGAACAGGTATCCCTTGTTCTATCCGCATGCCGAACTGAACGCAAGAAAACTTGTAAGAGAAACACATGATTGAGACATATCTAATCAGAATTAAGAATTTTTAATGAAATGGAAATAATCCAGTAAAAAAAGATATAATATATATACATCAAAGGTGAAGATATATTACACGAGAAAAACTGTGACCATTTGCCTTTGCATATCGTGATTCTTGTTTACCATACAGTCATGGGGTCTGCCACTGCATAAAATATTTTACAATAATGTTAGATAAAAATCAGAGAGACATTTCATAAATGAAATAATAAAAACCTTGATTACCTGCAAGTCACCGGGAACCCATCAGGATCACTAATTATGGAGCGGCCATCATCATTCAGCAGGCGCACATGTTGCATTTTCACTTACAACTGTTGCACTCATACCAAATCTTAATTAAAACAGAAATTGCAGATGAAAATAATGAAAAGTCACGAGCCTAAAGGTGGTATATTAGTAGCAATGATGTAGCCGTCCATTGAGAACTTGCAGGTTCATTTAGATCCAAGCCAAATGACAATCGAGATAAGTTCACACCTCCACTCCCTGAGTGAGAGAAATTGTCGACTGGTGTACCATGGACTCCAATTTCAGGTGAAACAGAATGCTGATCCCAGTAATTGGCAATATAAAGCAATAAAATTTTGAGAATTAGTGCACAAAATCAAATATTTTCCTTCAATTTTCAATTTACATTTCCACCAATTAAATTAACTTGGTCAGCAAATTCACGAATGAGTTAATATCATTTAGTCTTCCACTATTTCGCAATTCTCATCCATAAAACAATACAATGGTAGCAAAAGATTAACGTTAGATAATCACCTTAATGATAAAACATTGTTGAGCAAGCCATTCAGGTCTTGGCCGCCTATAAGCTGCCAATACATTTGAATCATACAGCCCCTTGTCCCATGACACATCGAGCTTCTCGCTCCCGCCAAATAAATTAGGATGTTTGATGCAAAGACTGCAAAAGGACGCAATTAAATTATTTGTCAAATTATTATCCTAATTTACCAATTTTATGCAACCATAGATTGAAAAGCCTAAACAGAAAATAATTACTACCAACAATAACATTGCAATACACATACATCCCAATTATCAGTGAAAGAGGATTACCAGCGTGCCTGCCAGATAAAGAAAATGGATGAGTGAAAAATGCGAAAGCCACAGAAATGGAGATTGATTACTTGGAAAGTACAAAAAAGAAAAGAAAATAAGCAGCAACCTAAGAGGAGGGAGCATCAAAGAGGCACATAGCTTGTCGATGAAATCAACATTCACATCAATTTTGGCTGCCACATACAATAAAGACTGTTAATTTCAATAAATAAATATATAAAAAAATCAACAAGCATAACTGTAATAGTAAAAAATGCAAAAAGAAGAGAAAACCCTCAAATTATTAGTATCCATTTATTTATTCACAGACCTTTGCCAGCATGGATGCTCTTCTGAGCTCCCATACTATTAGAACTGAAGCATCAAACATTAATTAGTAATCAAAAGGGAAGTTGCTTTTTCGTTTTTAGAGGATTTCGAAGGCCTGTCTCGAGTCTTTGAGGCTTAACGGGCAAAGGAGTTCCTAGGTCCCAAGTTTGTTATATGATTCTTGCAGTCTTGATTGGGATTTACTTACACGTGGAGGCGGAGACGCACCCTTCCTCTTTGGACATTCTCTCGTTCCGTTTGATTCATAGCAATAAAATTTAATTTGTTCTAGGGTAGATTTTTTCCCCTGAAAAAAATTTATTAAAGGATTTTTTTCCCTGAAAATTAAGAATTGACTCTTAATTCCTTTAATTTATCCACACGTTTTTTTCTAAAAAATTAAGAAATAATTATATTTTGTATTTTTATATTATAAAAAAAGTTGTATAAGCGCGAAATAAAAATAACTATATTACCAAGGATAACTTAATAATGTCCACTAAATCCTTTCCTTGACAATTAAAAAAATGACTTGTAGAAATTTATAATAAACAATAACAAATAATTCTTTTTCCTATGCAAACAAATTTAATAAATGGTAAAGTACAAAAAATTATATTTTGGTTAATAAAGGGTTTTTGATTTTTAACATCAAATTGTGATTACTTTGCACTAGTGCAAATATTATTCTTATATTGAGATTGTAATTTAACATTTGAAATTCTATAAAAAATTTAATGTTTTTTATTTTAATAATCTATTACTATACTAATTTTAATTAAATGCATGGCGCGCTCGACTATTGATATTCCACAGTAACCATTGCATTTGATACTCAATTGTCAAACATGATTCTGATTATCTGAAAAGATGTATCCCATTAATCAAACTGTATGATAGTTTTTTATACTTTTCCCTATAAAAAAATTAAATCATAAAAATTTATCCAAAACTATTAAGTATTTATAAATATACAATGTGTGTGTGCGCGCGCATCATTAGGTAATAATACTAAGCCTACAGACAACCCAACCCCAAATTTAATCCACAACTTGTCCATAAACTTCAATGAAAATCCAAGTCCTCGTTCAACCCTACAGACACATATGCACTTTTTCCAAATAAACTACTTGAATATGCTTCTGTTCTTTTTCCCTTTTGCCTCCTATATCCATCTGAGAATGCAAGAAGATAAAACGGGGGAGATTTAAGATAAAACATATCACTAATACCAAAATAGCTCACCCAGCCTAGGAAGGACTCGAATTCACCAGCTTCTGGAAGACTCTTACCACTGGCATTCCATCACCGTCATCATTTACAGTCCTCCATGACCGATCCTTTTTCCTCTGAGGCTTCTTATGGTGCTTATGTGATGCATTTGGCTTCTTGGTAACAGCCTTCTTGGAAGCTAGTCCATTTGCAATATCAAACGAATTTAGATCGTCAAGCACACGCCCAAGAACAGGTGCACTTTCACCTTCGATATCTGGAGGGTTCCCAGAGTCAGATAAATCTGTCTCATGTGTCTCGGACAAGCTGGGTCCTTCATTTTCTTCAACACCTGCTTCCTCACGAGCCATTCCAGGTGGCATCTCATAGTGGGGTAGCTTACCATCCAGGTAATCTTTCAAAATTTGTCGGGCAGCTCTAGTTTCATCAGGCAGTCCACTGGAGGCAACATATCCACGAGATGCACAGTAAGCCCTTAAGAACTCCAATGCCAAAGGAGCCCGAGATTGTGGCTCATATGGCTTGGGCTTTGGCAGATTGATTTTGTAAACATCCTCGATCACATGCCTTGGGACTCGATTAGCCACAACCTGCACAGCCTCCCTGTGCTCAGTCATTCGATCAATTGGTAATACCCCTGAAGCAATCATTTCATATCTTGAACTTGAGAAGGAAGGGAACACTATTCCAGGACAGTCGCACAAGGTCAACTCCTCAGAAATTATTAGTGTTTGGAAATGCTTGGTCTTCCCTGGAGTGGAGGTTACTCCAGTCCGCTTCTGGCCTACCAAAGCATTGATTGTGGAACTTTTGCCCACATTGGGATACCCAACAAATCCCACCATCACATTCTTTGGGTTTGAATTTCCAGCAACATTTCCTCCTAGAGATTGATCATTGAATGGGCCAGTGCCGCTGGAGCCTGATTTCCTCCTCATCTTGACCATCTCTTCAGCCTCTGATTGTAAGCGAGACAAAAGCTCATCCCTGCCATATATTTTTGTATCAGGGTCAGGGTCATCCATCTTTTCAAGGGAAGATTGTCCCTTCCATAGTTCTTTGAGTTTTTTCCCCTCAAGAACAGCAGAAGCAGCCTTAGCTGACCAGAACACAAATAGAATCTCATGAAGGCGAAAATACTCTGCCCATTTCTGCCTGTAGTTAAGACAGTAAATTCAAAGTTCAGAGATCTAAAAAGTGGGGAATTGAAAATATCAGTGCAGACTTGCTGAGGGAATTAGTGACCTGACTGAAAAAGGCAAAAGATCAGCTTTGTTCACAAGGAGCAATGTCCTCTTGTGCTCATCCACCTCTCGTGCATATACCTAAATAAAAAATAAACAGATCATAAGGGCAAGCAAAAGTTCTCTTGTTCACAAGCATCAGTCCTATAGCTCACAATGGTAAGCAAAAGTTCACTACTGAAGGACTAAAGTCTGATTGCTTCTTCACTGTTTCTAAGCAAAACATAGTGTGGAGATGGTAATTGTGTGAATCACTTGGATTGCATTGAGAATAAACTGACGATTTGGCTGCTAAACCAACTTATAGTAGATTTCAACACTCGATCCATTACTTGTTAAAAGGTCCAAGCAACTTGGATTAACAAAAATGTGGAACACCCTGGCGAAAAAATTGCATCACTAGCATTATGGCATCTGATGAACCATCAGGAAATGGGATTCCAAAGTAGCATCTGCCATTTAGATCTCTTCAAATGATATCAGAGGTTTTTCCTCAGACCTGGTTACTCTTTTAAGAAAGCTGCTTCCTGGTCATGTTAAGCCTTTGTTTGTTTTCAAAAATATCCTAAAAAATATTCTCTAAATTTTCTAATATTTGAGGCACTCAAGAAAATCAGTCAACGAAAAACAATTTCCTAGTCTAAAGGAAAAATATGCCATTTTAAAGGGAAAAAACTTCTTTTCAAGAGAGAATAACATTTCCCAAACTCTATAACAAATTTATTATATAAAAGAGAAACTCATAAATATGTATCCATAAATTCACAAGTCATAAAAAGTCATCATCGTCCAACATTGCCAACCAAAATAGGCACCAGTAATGAGAGACCATCATAATTTGTAATTTTTATGAATTTTTTTCTCATATTTAACATTCCATTCATTTACAAATAATAGTCCACATTGCTTTTGACACAAAGATCAAGAAAAGTCATTCAAAAAAAAAATATTTCTCAGGTTTCTCAATTTTATCCTCATTATCTAAGCAAGAGAGTGGCACAAATATTTACAAGTGATTTGAAAGGTATTATTAATGAAAAAGCTTTTTAACTTATTGAATTTTAACTTGAAAAAAAAAAACCAGCCTATTTTTTTGGACATCTGAAAAGGAAATAAAGCCTACTATTTATGGACCAAGAGAGTAGTATAGCTTTTAAAAATATGAAGTTTTTATAATAATTCTAAATAGTTTCATAGTCTTATAAATTTAAAAATTTTTAAATGTTTAATTAATCAAAATGAGATCTTTGGAAAATATTTTCCAGAGGTAAGTCATGATCTACAAAACAAATGGATTCTAAGATACTTTTAAATCTGCATAAGCAACATTTCAAAAACAAGATCTAAGAATTTATTACCTCAAGATCAGGACAACGGTAGAACAAGGGATCTCGTGCATCAACAACCATTACTAGCTGAACAGAACATGTCAAGACAGAAATTTCATGAGATAGATGCATTATACATAACTTAAGGAAAAGGTTTAATATAACAAATATTCAAAGAAAAATAAATGCCTTATAAAAGAGATCCACTAATACACATCACCAAATTATAAATGCAACAACAGGCACCCAGGAGAATATCTTACCAGTTAATTTCAAAGTAGTACTTTTAGACAAAATGTACCAACAAAAAATGAAACCAGCCCATAGAGTAAGCATTAAACAGAGTTCAGTCCTTGACTTAAGAGCACCAATAATATGCATTGTAGCTAGATGAAAAAGTAGCAAAAGGTTTTAAGTAGTTTTCAGGAAAAAGCTTTGCTGTTAGTGGCTTATTACTATGGAGCAAGTTTATTTGGGGTAGTTTTACATAGTATTTTATCTTTCTGCTTTTTCCCTTGCATGGATAAAAAATATGCAAATTAGTTTCTTCATCAGTAGGTTGTTTTTAAGCAAGTTATTTATTGCAGTGGGTAGTTATCAGAATTTAGCATGCATTCAGTTGTTTAAAAGAATGCAGGTTAACGAAAACTTAGCAGAAATTTAACAAAGGGTTTGAGCTCCTAAAACTCAGGAATTGTATGGTTCTCTCAAACAATTTTAAGAAATCACAGGGTTCTATTCTCTCTTAATGAACCCTAATTCTTTATGTTCAATCAAATACACCCATAGCTAGATCATAAACTTGAGACAGTAATACGTATATATTATATAGTGCTGAGTTACTTAGCATATTGATTTTCTCTAATAATTTTGAGCCTTGCAATTGCACAAGCCTAAAGGCTAGTCACTTAAAAAATGACATTTTAAGTACTAGATATAGACATAAATTCTTGTGGCAGGTGATAACCCAACTATTGGTGCTGTCACAAATATATAATCCTAAATATTCTTGATGCAAGCTTGAAATTCTAACAATGAAAATATTTTACTGAATCAACTATTATTCAAAATTGAATATCAGTTTGCCTTCTCTTCGATGTATGGATCATGATTTCCCCAAGTATTGATATAATATCAGAGAGTCTGACCAATGCCATGGGAAAAAGAAAGCATCCATTCAGTTCCAAAATTTATGCAACAGAAGAACAGTCAGCTTACCAGATCACTGCGCTCAACCACCCTCCAAAGCTGTCTCCAAATATCTAGGTTCTTCTCAAATGGAGTAAGAACAAGTTTCTCATTCTCTTCGAGGCTGAAGAACAAATTACATTGGATAAAAATAAGTAAGAAAAGAGCATCAAAGAACAAATTATTAACACTCATCAAAATACAAGGACAAAATAAACAAGGATATACAAATCAATAGCAAACCAAAATCTAAAATGGTCTTTAAAATAACAAAGTTTTCCAATCCAAGGGTTTTCCTTTCAGCATGATTCATAATGCTGTTTCTAAATAGAAAAACATGGACAACCTAGGTCAAAACACAGTTCCATTCATCAGTTTTTTAAGTTTTGTTCTCTTCCTTTTCAAAATGATTTTTATGCATTCTTGCATTAAATTTATCATTTAGAAATGGCTGCCAAGTATAAACCGAATGATCAACTCCAAGGTAGCTAATTATAGATTTGGTTTCAGCTTAATTAATGATCCTAACCTTGCAAGGCTTCTACGCCAGACTAAGAAAGCTTGTCTTTCATTGGCATCAAGCTCCTCCACAGACATTCCAGCATTCCATGGTGGTCTATAAGAGTAGAAACAAACAATTTTAGCTTAATACTAATGCCGTTAAACTTAAAAGAGGAGAAAAAACATGCCTGCGAGGGACACGGAGACTGCCAGCATGTAATGCTTCCTCTTTCTTCTGCTCTTCCCTCCTTTCCTCAGGTGTCATATCGCTGGGACTTGAGCTTGTATCGCTGCTCAAACACAAAATTGCATCAACAAGAAATAAGCAGTAAATAATGGAAATCCATCAATCAAACAGAAGAAGGAAGCTAACAGGTTGATTAGGACGTTGGGGGTGGCGTGCTGGAGAGAGAGGAGACGGTCGGCCCCCTCAGCCTGCTCAATGACGGCATCGATGTCGCTAACTTCAGTGATTGATTGGAGAACTTTCTTGTGAAGAGCGTTGTAAAAACGACCTTTCTCTCTTGATTGTTGAATCATCTTGTTATGGTGCTTCATTAATGATCTACCCAGCCCTGTTTTCTCGTTCTTGCTCATTTTCTTTTTTATTACTCTTCTGCTATTTCGAAAATCAGTTTAATCTTTCAACTGGCGATGGAGGAGTATATATTGTTTCATCTACATATGGACAGACCGTCGACGAGTTAAAAACGTTTTGTTCGTAGGGTATGAAAGGTTGCCGGTTTTCTGGTTGAATGAACCGGGAGATATAATTGGATTCAGTTTCAGTCCTAACTCCGGTTCCCGAAAAATTCAAATTACTGATCTTGATGGAAAACGCATCAATCTTCACGTACTAAAAGAGTCGTCATAGAAAACCCAGAAAAACACAAAAAGTTCAGTATACCACCCAAACAATTACAGGAGACCAAGTAAGGGACCCTGATTCCATAACTTGGATTTCAAAAGCCTGTTTCGTTTCAGCTTATTCAAATCCTAACACCGAAAAAACAAACAGAGCAGGAGGAGAGAGAGAAATTGGCGGCGCGATGGCTAAGAGGAGGTAGCGTCGGCTGACTCAAATGACCGGAAAAACAGAAAGAGAGAGAGAGAGAGAGAGTGTGGCTGACTGCCGCTGGAACGAAGAAGAGAAGAGAAGAAAAGAAAAAGAGAGAAAAAAAATAAGGCTTCTAGGGTTTTCTGTAGGAGTGAGCATTCGGGCGGTTCGATTCCGAACCGGACCAAAAACCGAAATTCCATGAATTCACTAACCGAACCAAACCGAATATGTGCCGAAACCGGATTCTTTTGAACCGCAAATTCGGTTCGAAACGGTTCGGTTAACCGAATATCCAAAATTATTATTTTTAGTTCATACATCTATAATTTTCCCTGATGAATCTGTGATGCAACATTTCACTCCTCAAATTCACAAAATATACTATTAAAGTGCAGCAAATTTGCTGATAACTTGTTTCAGATCATTACATCAAACCCATATCCACATACAAATAAAATAAAAACAAATTAACTAACAACACAAATACAACTATGGAATCTGAAAATTCAAACTTTCAAACTAATGATTTGAATTGGTAATTTAATCTTCTTTCCAAATACCATGACGCCTCCACAACCTCCAAAGTTTGCAAATCAACTTCTGCAAATCTATAGAATACATAAATCACAAATTAATACAGCTTCCTTAAAAATGTATTTGCTAACAAGATTACGGGAAGAAACAACCACAGTAGAAAAAATAAAGCTATTGATATTTTGCTTATATTATCCCAAAATCAAAAAAATAAAATGCAATTAGTATTCAGTTCCTTAGATCTTTCTTTTTGAAAAACTAATTAATCCCTACTACACCAAGATAGTGACGAAGATTATCAAATTCCTCAAAAAGAAAACTTGCATGCAAGTTTAGTTGCCTATCAAATCAAATTATCAAATTTTTAACCA
The DNA here is from genome assembly GCA_948099535.1 of Jatropha multifida. Taxonomy (NCBI): domain Eukaryota; kingdom Viridiplantae; phylum Streptophyta; class Magnoliopsida; order Malpighiales; family Euphorbiaceae; genus Jatropha; species Jatropha multifida. Next base: position 12,629 of record CANUEX010003077.1, read on the forward strand.
TAAACATTCAAATTTAGGGGAAAAAAATAATCAGATCATGAAATCAACAAAATAGTAAAACATCAGTAATAAACATCAATAATCAAGCAACCTGATCGGAAGAAATCGCCGGAGATGTTAAAGGACAGCTGGACAGTAGTGGGAAACACAGAAAATGAAGAAGGTAAAGCAATACTTGAAAAAGACGCGAAGGTCAGCCGTTTAGCAGCTTTCGGTTGTGGATTTTAGCCGGAAAAAGTCATCAGTAAAGGTAGCAATGCAGAGACAGAACAAAATGGAGAAGAGGTAGTAGATTGATGGTAGCGGCGCAAAGTGAGAGTCAAATTAGGAGAGAAGATTCTAGGTTGAACATTAACTAAAACAATAGTCAAACGACGCGTTTTACTTTTGCGGTTCGGCTCGGTTGACCGCATACTTACTTCCTTAAAACCGAACCAAACCGAAAATCTAAAATTTACTAACTATAACCGAAAACCGAACCAAAAGTTCAGCTCGGTTTTCCGGTCTTTTCCGAATTATGCTGACCCCTAGTTTTCTAGGTCATTTCAATTCAATTTGAATCCGGTTTGGTCCAAATCAAAAAATTGGTCTTGTTTTCATTTGGTTTATAGTTTTTTTTTTTTCATTTGGGTTTGAAGATTCAAACTAGTTTACGATCCAGTTCAGCAATAATAAATAAAATATTTTCCATTAAATTTCATTGTTTAAGATTTACAATCAAATTTTTAAACGAAAAATCTGGGAAATTAAATTTTTAAGTTATTTTACATACCTAATGTATTACTATATAGTATACAGAAGGAGTTAACTCGGAGTGTAGAGAAATGGAGGAAGAGATGTATATTTAGTTTTAATTGTGGAGTAACCGTAATTGTTAAACTAAAATGGAAGGGAGAATAGAGATCGAGCAAAGAAATATAATATACATAAGTAAAAGTAATCATAACAATCGACTAAAATAAACTAATGATTTAATTAAAGTAATTTAAAGCAAAACAATAATTATACAAAAGAAAACTTTATTACTTACAAGAAAAAAGAGTTCACAAAGTTTTGAAAGAGTAAGGTATTGAGATAGCACAAGAGTAAGGTATGATAATTTTTGTCTTAGAATACCTCTATAGCCTATATCTGAGGCATCAATTTCTACTATAAGAAATGAATTGGGATTCAGTATAGCAAGACAAGGAAGACTTTTAACTTTAGATTTTATGGTTTTAATTATCTGCATATGTTTCTCAGTCCAGAGAGAAGAATTTTTTATTAACCTATTGAATAATAGCTGATACAGAATTCGAATATATTTTATAAAATCAGGAACATAGTTCAGACATCCCAACTATCTTTGTAATTGATTTTTATCAGTAATTTCATCCGAAAATCTTTCAGTAAAAAAAATTGATTGATTAATAGATTTAATAGTACCTTGAAAAATATCATGTCCTAAAAATCTTATTTTAGTCTGAAATAATTTAACTTTTGGAGAAGAAATAACTAAACCATTTTGTTTAACTATGTTATAAAATTTTTTCAAATGAGAAAAATGTTTATCAATATCATTTAAATATATAAGTACATCATCAATGTAAACTATTAAAAACTCATAATAATTGTTGAAAATGTCATTCATGATATTTTAAAATTCAGAATGAGCATTTTTCAAACCAAGTGGCATATTCAATCGTAGTAACCAAAGGGAACATTATGGTTACCTATGAATTCTTGCAGGAAAAAGATAGAAACAAATAAATTTTTCCCTTTGTCCGAAGAATTTGTTAAGGAAAACTCAATGGGCACTCCCATTAAGAATAAAATTATTAGAGATCGTTACGGAAAAAAGAGTGTGAGCATCTCTTCTCCATTACTTGGTCTTTCAACTACTTAGCTACCAATATCAACCTTTGATTCAACTACTTCTATTACAAATAAACCAACTAATTACCATGACGCCCTTACCGGTGCATCATCATCATCCATAGCTAATTATCCTTATGTTAATAAGGATATAAACTTAACAATTACTTGCATTAAAAAAGAATATACTAAATGTTCAAATTTTTTAGGAGTCGCTCAAAGGTATTTCCTTTTAATTTTCATTTCATTCCTAAATTACTTTCCAAAAACATAAAATTTTATGAGTTTATATTAGTTGATACTAATTCTACAATTCTGGAGCATATCCATGATTCAGAAGATGTTAAAATGATTTTGTATTCAAAAGTTCAAATAGAAAATGTTTTTTTTCCCTCTCTGACTGGAATCAGAATCTATATACTGAGAGAAAATTTAACCAAAATTTTGTACCAAGTTTTTTTAACTATGAGGATTATAAAAAAGCTTGGTATAATGCATTTTACTTGAGAAACCATAATCATTCGTGGTTTATAATGATTCCACGAGGTTCAATTACAGAATTTTCTTTTTGGTTTCAAGAATGGTTCAAGTACTTCGGATGTTCAATTAAGACTTTTCCTACAAAAATACTATAAGGCTTTGAGCTTTATAATAAGCAATTGACCAATTTCAGACAAGATAAACTACTCTCATTTGCGGCTAAATTTGGAATTCCATGGATTTGATCTTGGAATTATCAAATCAAACAAGTTTAACCACTACCCTTTCCTCATGTGCTGGTCAGAATCTTCAGTAATAAATGGTGGAAGGACTACAACCAAACTCAAGCCTGTGTTCAAGTTGTACAAAGATATTTCAGTTCAAAACGACATCTATCTTTGACGAAAAATCCAAAGAATCTAGATTTTCTAACAGATAAAAGCAAGTGACAAGCTACCCTTGTTGCTGCTAGTTCAACTGAAGAATTCAAGAAAACACTACAAAATATAAATAGTCAAGTATCTCAAGAAGATGAAGATGAAGCTACATTTAGTAACTCACTACTCCATGAAGATGACTGTTATGATATAAATCAGATAAATTGAATTCTATCAAGTTCAAGATATGTTCAAGTAAAATTATCTATCTTATTAGGCCCCTTCTTTTATCATATAAATATGTAAATATATTTATCTGTATTAGGCTCTGCCTATCTTTTATTTATCCATATAAATAAGGTCTATCCTATTGAGTGATAGTTATCCGAACTTTAAATCAAATGAAATCCATACACTTCTATAAATAGCTAGTATGTGATAATAGAGGCAGAGGTTTTTAGAAGAAGCAATATTGTACTATCTCTGTACCTTACTCTTTTAAAAGCTTTGTGAACTCTCTTTGCTTGTAAGTAATAAAATTTTCTTTTGTATAATTATTGTTTTGCTTTTAAATTACTTTAATTAAATCATTAGTTTATTTTAGTCAATTATTATGATTACTTTTAGTTATGTGTATCGCATTTCTTTGCTCGATCTCTATTCTCCCTTTTATTTTAGTTTTACAATTACAGTTACTCCACAATTAAAACTAAACATACATCTCTTCCTCCGTCCCTCCACAGTTAGCTCCCTTTTGTATACAATATACTAATACGTTATGTATGTAAAATAACCTAAAAATTTAATTTCATAGATTTTTCGGTTAAAAATTTGATTGTAAATCTTAAATAATGAAATTGAACAGAAATATTTTATTATTACTAAACTGGACCGGTAAACTAGTTTGAATCTTCAAACCCAAATGAAAAAAAAATATAAACCAAATGAAAACAAGACCAATTTTTTGATTTGGACCAAACCCAATTCAAATTGAATTGAAATGACCTAGAAAACCCTAGAAGCCTTTCTTTTCTTTTTTTTTTTTTCCTTTTCTTCCTTTCTCTTTTTCTTTTCTTCTCTTCTCTTCTTCGTTCCAGTGGCAGTCAGCCACTCTTTTTCTCTCTTTCTCTTTCTGTTTTTTCGGTCACACTTGAGCCAGCCGACACTACCTCCTCCTGGCCATCGCGCTGCCAATTTCTCTCTCTCCTCTTCTATTTGAGCGATAGCAACTTTTGGTCATCTGAACTCAAGTTGCGACCATTGCATCCACATTATTTCTCCGATGAACTTTAAGCCTTTACTCACCAGCGACTTGACCTCGGTTCTCGGTTCTCCTATTGCATTGTTTCATCTACCGTTTAGCACAGCGAAGGATTACACTACATTGATAGCTAGAGGCCATTCAACTACTGTCTTTGTCCACATTATTGCGATTGGGATAGTCCCATTAACCACTGTCTTTGTCCGTTTTCCGTCGAGACTAGCTAGAGGCCATTCAACTTGCTCCCTTCCCCTACATTGATAGCTTCGCTGGCCACCATCTCCATAACTCCGACCAAGCCATTCTGCTAGAGTATATTTTAGGTATTTTCCCAATATCTTTCATAAATGTTAATTATATTTAGAATGCTTTCGTAAATTAAAACAAATTTTAATTGATGTCATATAAATTAATTTGGAGTGGATTCGAGTTCACTATCCGCATGATTTATACAAAATGTTTATGGTCATCACGACCATTGAACTTATGACCTCTAAGTATTTGTTAAGTTAACTTAACACCATGCTACTCAATATCTTTGCATGCAGTAAATGCACAAGAAGAATATAGTCAAATTGTAATAATTTATATATGCTTTTTGAACGTATAATAATAATAATAATAATTTATATATGCTTTTTTGCAGGTAACCGCCCCACTGCCATCCCTAAATAGAAGCATAATTAAATTATATCAGACCCTAATTTTATTATATATAAATAAACGTGTTCTTTAAGGAGAAATTGGTTTCTTAATTTAATTTAAACCAATAGCTATTAAGGATTATAAACCAAATGAGGAAATAAATTAAATATGTAGTGTTATACGAATTGTTTTGAAGAAAGAAAGTAATTTAAGTAAAACAGAAACTTATTACTGGATGGGTATCAATTATTTCGAAAATAAAATTATGGAGGTGAATTGGGTTATTTAACATATTACAATAGAAGTATTAATTTTAGAAGCTAATCTAGAATTTCATTAAAGGATATTATATTTTGAGTGAAGTAAATCACATAAAGAATTGTTTATATTTGTATGTGTAAGAGATTTTATTTGTTATGACTGGTTAAGGAAGTAAATCTTAGTAAATCATAATGAGAAGAAGTAGAAATATATAAGGATGTATTAGGAATTAGATTGAAGGTTATTTTAATCTATAAGCAAAGAGTTGATTATAAAATTATTATTATTTATGGTGATTGGATTTTTGAATCATTGATTGGCCGATGGATAGGCTGTATAGCTAATAATTGATAAATATATTAAGTTGCTAATATTTGGACAAGTGGAAAGTTCTATTTTAGGGAAAACACTATCAGAAATCTCGATAAGATTTAGATTAATTATAGCAGCCTAATGTCTAAGCGAAAATATGTTAGAATTGATTCTTTAGTTTCTTATTTAAGCAAAGTCATCTGTTTGATGTAGTCTTTTTCTTGTTTTATATAAATCATCTGAGTTTGTCTATAGCCCCTACTAGTTAAAATTTAAATTGAAGCTTGCTCTTTCTTTTATCACTATGAGTAATAATAAATAGTGCATATCATCATTTGCATACATGCATTAATTATGTTGTAGTATATAAATACACACATAATACTCAACCTTTATTCTTTGAATTAATACCATTCTATTGAAATATAATTATTTATATTATTATTTACCTTATAATTTTAATATTATGTTCATACAACTATTAAGCAATCATATACATTACAGTAACATCATTAATCATGACTATTATATATTAAACCACGATGATTCTTAAATGTTACATATTGATTATCAGCATGATCTATTATATTGAATAAATTGTTTGGATTACTTGCGATGTGATAATGTTGTGTCTTGTTTCCGTGTAGAATTGGAATGAAAGTGGGTCACCATTGGATTGCAAGGGTGGTCTTAGATACTATCGGTCATGTACAGGAGATTGGCGCCAGCGTGCATATGATGAAATATGATATGTATGATATGGAAAAACCACAAGGTAACCTCTTGTTGGTAATGAAAAATCAATGAGAGTACTGGTCAAGTGAGAATTAGACCGGTTGGCCATATAAGGGAATCCGCTCCCTGGTACACACGTATAACAGAACAAGCCATGTGTAAGGACAGTTTTTTAGAGGTTTCGGTGATGTCATTGAATAATTTCTACGTGATATGATTATGTGAAGATGAAATTAATTATGAATGCAGATGTTGTGACACGTGCTTGAGTAATCGTGATGTCAAAGAATTAGATTTATGTGAGTTAGGCTTACTAGGCCTTAAGCTTACTTTGACCTTAGTGTTGGTATGACTCATAGTTTTGGATTGTAACAATGTTTAATATAAAATGAATTTATTAAAATGTATTTTGATCTATCACATGTAATCTACATTATTATATATAAACTAGTTGGAAAACCACACTTTGCTCGCGGCTATAAATAATATTTTATTAATTATTATTATTGCTTTGTTATAAAGTATTATGAATTATTAAACTATTAAAGAAGAAGAATCAAAATCCTACTTAAAATAATTAATAATGAAAAATGACCACGGTTGAAATGGAACTTGGAAAATTCCATTATTTCATATATTTAGGTATTTGAAATTGATTTTTAAATAATAGCATATTATAGAGAAAATTATTAAATATGATAGCTACCTTAACATATTTTGATAATAGTATGAATTTCTACTTCCATTTTTATGTAGTATATTAAATTAAATTATTAAAATATATAATAAGTCTAAGAATAATTATCCAATTCTAATATTTCATTTTGATAAATGAAGGAATAAATTTTAAGATATATAGGATGTAAATAGATCTTTAGTTAGACTTGCAGTTAGATGCTAACACTAAAAAAAAAGTAAATTATTAATTATCTAGTTATTTTATATCAATATTAAAATAAATCTCAAATAAATTAATTAAAATATATAAATAAAGGTTGACAAAGGAGTCTACACCTTGCAAATATATATGAAAAAGATGGTACATTTTGGTGTTGTATGTAATTTTTATCGCATCATCAAGAATAATTCAATTAGATGAAACAATTTAGACGCACATATGTGAATAAAATTTAGAAGTAGCTTCCTCAAGTACTCGGTCGAGATGTTTTGAATAATTACCTCTGCTTTACACAAAAACAATAGTCAAACATTCAATTTATATTAATTAATGGTAAGAGCAAAGAATATAAGACGACCCCATGAAGAAGATGAAGAAAGAAAAATGCACAGGCAGAAAATGAAAGGTAAAATAACAATTACTTGCAAGTGCTGCGTAGGTGGCCAATCATTTTATAAAAAAAAGTTTGCTCCTCCATTCGATTTACGAATGCAATAAATCCACCTTTATACCTGCAGGATGTAAATTCTACATGTGTCATTAAATCCCTTTCGAGCATTTTTTGTTAGAGAAATAAATACAAATTGCAAAAATAGAAAATTGCTTTGATAGTATTTTTTACTATCCTTAAGGAATTAAAGTCTCACTATTTCGTATTCTCAATTTGTTTGCAGTATTCTTCTAAAATTTTAGAAAGCAATATTGAACACGAGAAAATAAAAGTAATTGTATGAATTGAAAGAAAAGGCCTTTTATAACGATAAGAGAACTTTGAATAGCCGTAAACAACTTTTAAAGGGAACAAGTAGTTTTTCTTTTATTCAATCTAATAACTGTTAAAATAATAGTTATTTGTATTAATCAATAATTAATTTCAAATTTAAATGATAATAATAAAATTAATAATTAAGAATTAATTAAATAATAATAATAATATAATAGTAATAATGAAGTTGTAAAATTATTAACAACTTAATTATTTTTAGGTCCAAGTGTCCAAGTCCCCAATCTTTTTTACTATAAAATATTTTATAGTCAAATTTTGGTTTCTCTCCATATTATCCCATCATCTATTTTATTTAAATTATTATACTAAATGTTTATAAATACTAGTAACCTTTTGTATCTTTTCCGCGTGGAATATCTCAACTCATATAATCTACTAACTACACTAACAATCCCCCACTTAATGATTATATGCTTGATTTTAAGACTTAGGTATATAACAAGTATATTTCGATTTAAACCTGTTACTTATATAATATTTCAAATCTTGTCAAATTTGATGGTTAGACATTAATCTATTAAACCTCAATTTTTTTAATTGACAAGATGGAAATAATTAGACATATAAATAAAAAAATCAAGACAAATTCTCAAAGTGTTCACGATAAATTTTAGCACCTTAATATGGCCTTATGCTTCTTCTTGAATTCATAAACACTGACAAAGTTTTGTATTTCCAACTTTGATCAAAGCGGCACCACTTCATGTGTTTATATAGGTGAAGTCTTTAACCAAGTCTTTAATATATTTGGAATTCCTTAGTTCTTGTCCGAACTCTGTTTCTTCATTAAGAGTAATTTATACTCAACCTCTTTTCCTTAAGTACTATATTTTCCTAGTACTTGCTATTTATCACTAAATAACTTGTTGTTATCTTTTGAACCTTTAGAATTGCTATGCAATAAGAAAGGTAAGATTTCTGTTATCCAATGATAATTTATAGTATCTTTAGACCCATAGCCTTTGTAGTACTCAATATCATATCTCTTGAGAGTCCTTTAGTTAATGGGTCAGTAAGATTATCTTTAGACCTTACATAAATAATTGCAATAATACCATTAGAAATCAGTTGTTTTATGTATTCCTGTCTCAAAGCAATATGTTTAGATTTACCATTGTATATCGTGCTAAATGCTCTATACATAGTTACTTCACTATTACAATGTATGACGATAGCTGGCATTGGTTGTGGCCACAACTGTTGAGATCCTCATTATTTTTCTTGATTTACTTTCCTAATTTGCTAGACTTTCCTAGTTAATTATTTTTCTATTCTAATGAGATTTATATAAATTACCTAGCATAGGGATTGTATTATACACAAAATAGAAAAAAAAAATATTCTTTCCTTTAATTTCTTCATGGTATCAGAGCCTTGTCGCGTTTTTTTAGCCTAGGGTTTTTTCACAACAGAGCTGAGTTGCAAGCAGCACCGCTTGGGGGGGGGGGGGGGGGGTTGTTGGTCATCACCGCCCACTTCAAAAGGAGGAGCAACCGCCAATCGGTCATTCCCATCCAATCTCATAGTCGTCCGGTCATGCGCGTGTGCACACATGCTGCCAAAAGATTCTAGCCTTTCTTCACTCGCCCCCGCGTGCGGTAGTTTTCGGTGAGCTCCATCGACGTTTCTTGTTCCGATGGCTTTGATTTGGTGTTATGACTCCACTCTATTGTTCTTCAGATCTAGTTCTGCCTTTTTGAAATTTTTTCCCTTTTTTTGGCTTATTTCACTACTGCTGCTTGTGTTCTTCTGCGTATGACAGTATGGGTGATGGTAAGAAGACAAATTTCAATTTTCACTCAAAGAGTCCCTCACTATAGATTAGTCTGGTGAATTTAGATGGAACAAATTACCTAGCTTGGTCTCGGTCCTGTTTATTATTCATTGAAGCTAGATGTTTGCAGGGATATCTCCATGGTAGAGCAACCAAACCAGTTTCAACAAATCCTGGCTTTAACAAGTGGAAATCGAAGAATTCTCTTATCATGTTGGTTAATAAATTCCATGCAACCAACTATTTCCCCAAGATATTTACTCCTTGATACAGCTAAGAAGATATGGGATGCTGCATCACAGACATATTGACAAACAAGAAACTATGCTTAGAGATAAGAATCGCGATAGAAAGTTCATGAGACAAAGCAGGGGGATCTGACTATCGCTTAATATTTTGCGAAACTTAGCAAGTTGTGGTAGGAATTGGATTATTATCAAGATTTTCAAGCAAAATGTCCTGATGATGCAACTCAAGTTCAAAAGCTGATTGAAGTAGAATGTGTGTATGATTTTCTGGCGGGCCTAAATAATGAGTATGATCAAATTCGTGTCCAAGTTTTTGGATGAGATCCCTTTCCATCCTTACGATAAGCATACTCTTTTGTACAATAAGAGGAGACTAGGAGGAGTACTATGGTTCACAAGTCTACAATTGATAGAGCAAGGTTGATTGCCAATTCTACCAAGGAACAAATACAGGCTGTGAAAAGTGGCTCTTCAGATAGAGATTAGTTAGTTCGTGACTATTGTGGTAAGAACAAACACACTAAGGAGTTCTACTAGAAATTATATGGATGCCCAACTAAGGGGCGTGGAGGGAACCGTGTTAGTTCTACTAGACCACATGCACACATATCTGATGGTGGAGCTTTATCTAAGGAACCATCTATTGTTGGTAGCTTTTTTGATAAGGAAATTCAGTCCCTGACACGATTATTGTCATAGCTTGATTCCTCCTCAACTCAGACTGTAGCTTTTAATTTTTTCAATTTAGGTAATGTCTTTCTTACTTTCCTTACTAAAATCGCAAAATCCTCTTAGGTTATAGATTCAGGAGCAAACAAACATACAATAGGCTCTATAAAGCATTTCCTTACCTATATCAAGGCACCGACAAAATCCACATTACAGATGGCTCTTTAATACCAATTACTGGCATAGGTTCTATTGACTATATTTTAAATATTAATCTCTCCTCTATTCTTCATGTTCCTAGATTTCATGTTAATCTCTTATCTGTTAGCCTACTCACAAAAGCACTTAATTGCAAAGTAAGTTTTTATCCTACTCATTGTGTATTTCAGGAGCTAAACACAGGGAGAATGATTGGCAGTGGTAGCATACGCGATGGACTGTATCTGTTGGATAACATGTGTCGTTTTTCAAATTCGGGTACCAGTCAAGCTTTGTTAGGAACTTCTAGAAATCCTTCCCATGAAGTTATTCAATGGCATAGGAGATTAGGACATCCTTCTTTCTATTTTAGGACGTTTATTTCCCACTTTGTCTACTCAGTGTGATTTGGATTTATTAGTATGTGATGCTTATGAAGTTGCCAAACACACTAGGGATTCTTATTCACCAATTAATAATAAAAGTTTGGTACCTTTTGATACTATTCATTCTGATGTATGGGGCCCTGCTAAAACTGTTTTCCTTTCTGGTTATAAATGGTTTGTGACTTTTATTGACTGTTGCACTGGATTGACTTGGGTTTATTTGATGAAAGGAAAAAATGAAGTTTTTTCGTGTTTTTAGAACTTTCATAAAATGATTTGTGCATAGTTTGATGCGCATGTTAAAATCTTAAGAATTGACAATGGTACCGAATACATGAATATAAATTTTCGTACCTATTTAGATTGTAATGGTATCATACATCAAACTAGTTGTGTTAATACTAGTTCCCAAAATGGAGTAGCTGAAAGAAAAAATAGGCATTTACTGGAAGTAGCTAGGTCTCTTATGTTTACTATGAATCTTCCTAAACCATATTGGGGGATGCTATTTTGATTGCCGCTTATCTTATTAATCGTATGTTTCTTCTTACTTTAAACTTTAAAACTCCATTAGCGGTTCTTCAAGGGCAAAATTCTTATATTGTACCTCCTAAAGTTTTTGGTTTTGTTTTTTTGTTCATCAGATTGATATGGGCAAATTAGATCCTAGAGCTTTAAAGTGTGTATTTATTAGCTACTCTAATACTCAAAAAGGATACAAATGTTATTATCGTCCTTTGAGAAAATACTTTGTGAGCATGGATGTTACCTTTAGGGAATTTGAATCCTATTTTCCTTCCCAGTCACCTCTTTACTAGGAGAAATGTCAGATGAAAGAGGTGATGGATAATTCTATAGAGATTCATTTCCAGGGGGAATTCCTATAAACATAGATAATACGAGAGACCAACCAACAGAAACTTTAGAAAAATTGGATAGACCTAATTTGAAAACCTACAGACGGCGGGGTAATATAGATACAACTATAGAGCATGAAACCTCTGCTCAATCGTCTTCTCCAAATTCAGATCCTGAAAATACAGAAGGACAAGAACCTGGTGAGTCTTCTTTAAACCCTGTTGTTTCTAATCCTAATATTGATTCTAACTCCTTTGATACTAATCTTGATATTCCTATTGCTCTTAGAAAAGGGGTTAGGACGTGCACTAAACATCCAATATATGACACCCCGATCCGGCAAAGCGATCCTAAGAGGGCGGGTAGAGCAGGGCTCTTGACGAGCTTCTAGGATGGCAGGCTAGCTAGGGTAGTGAAATGCGGAACACATGAATGAATCAGATCATATATCGAAAAGGGGGTAACTAATCATCAGAGGCGCCTTTTGGTGGAATGGCTGGAGAGTTGGAAGAACTCCAGGATTAAGCGTGCTCGCTTGACAGAAATCCTAGGATGGGTGACCTCTTGGGAAGTTCCCATTTCACCTGCGGGACAAAATCGTGCGGGTCTTGTCGATCTAGTATGGGATGGAGCAGGCTTGATAAAAAATGAAAAATTTCTTTGGTGGTTGGAGTCAGGGGGTTATAATTTGGTATCCAATCCTGACCCTCTCTAGTAGATATATGGTTCGAGGACGAACCACGCGAAAGCTGGTGGGCCTGTGATATCCTAACCCGGCAAAGCAATCCTAAGAGGGCGGGTAAAGCAGGGATCCTGCCGAGCTTCTAGGATTGCAGGCTAGCTAGGGTAGTGGAATGCGGAACACAGAAATGAATCAGATCATATATCGAAAAGGGGGTAACTAATCATTAGAGGCGACTTTTGGTGGAATGGCTAGAGAGTTGGAAGAACTCCAAGGCTAAGCATGCTCGCTTGACAAAAATCCTAGGATGGGTGACCTCCTGGGAAGTTTCCATTTCACCTGCGGGACAAAATCGTGTGGGGCTTGCCAATCTAGAATGAGATGGAACCGGCTTGATCCAAAGTGGACAATTCCTTTGATGGTTGGAGTTAGGGCATTACACAATACACAATATCTCATTTTATCTCCTATAATGTTCTGTCTTCCTCCTATAGAGCCTTTATTTTGTCTGTTTTGTCTGTTTCATCTGTTTTTGTACTGCAGGATTGGCAAGAGGCATTATAGGACTCAAAATGGAAGGCTGCAATGATTGAGGAGATGAGAGCTTTGATAAAAAATGAGACTTGGGATCTTGTATTTCCTCCACTAGGAAAGAGGCTGGTTGGATGTAAATGGGTGTTCACAGTTAAACATAAAGCAGATGGTTCAATTGAAAGGTACAAGGCTCGATTGGTTACTAAAAGATTTAGTTAGACCTATGAGGTTGATTACTAGGAAACGTTTTCTCCTATAGCCAATATAAACACTATCAGAATTTTATTATCTTGTGCAACTAATCTTGACTGGGATCTACATTAGTTTAATATTAAAAATGCCTTTCTACATGGTGATTTGTAAGAAGAGGTGTATATGGAGATTCCTCCTGGATTTGCTGACGACAAGAACAAAGGGAAAGTTTGCAAGCTGAAGAAGTCATTATATGGGCTAAAGCAGTCACCTAGAGCATGGTTTAAAAGGTTTAGTAAAACCATGCTTTCTTTTGGGTACATTCAAAGTGATGTTGATCATACCTTGTTCATTAAACATAATGTAGATAAGATCAAATTACTAAGTGTTTATGTGGATAATATAGTGGTGACAGGGAATTATGAAGAAGAAATGACTCACTTGAGAAATTTGTTAGTCAGGGAGTTTGAGATTAAGGATTTGGGAAAGTTGAGATATTTTCTTAGAATTGAAGTTGCTAGATCTGAAAAAGGAATTTTTAACTCTCAAAGGAAGTATATTCTTGATCTCCTTAAAAAAACTGATATGTTGGGATGTAAGCCCACAGAATCACCCATTGAAGCTAATCACAAGCTTCAAGCTGGAGTGGGAAGTCTAGTCGATGTAGGCAGGTATCAAAGATTGGTTGGGAGACTGATCTATCTTTCCCATACTTGACCAGATATTGCCTATGCTATTAGTCTAGTGAGTCAGTACATGCATGACCCTTGGAAATCTCACTTAGAAGCTATGCATTGAATTTTGAGATATTTAAAATCAACCCCAAGTAGAGGCTTGTTATTTTCCAAACATGGTCATTTTAAAATAAAAGGCTATACGGATCCAGATTGGGCTGGTTCCCTTGATGACAGAAGATCAACCTCAGGTTATTGTGTTTTTCTTAGTGGAAACTTGGTCACATGGAAAAACAAGAAACAGACTATGGTTGCTAGGTCTAGTGCAGAAGCCGAGTATAGAGCCATGGCACAAGGAATCTGTGAACTCTTATGGTTGCATAGAGTGATAGGAGAATTAAAATTGCTTGAAACAACAGATACATCCTTATTTTGTGATAGTAAAGCAGCCATCTGTATAGAGAATAATCTAGTCCAGGATGATCGAACTAAGCACATAGAGATTGATCGTCACTTTATAAAATAAAAGATAGTAGAAGGTTCCATAAATGTTTTCTATGTGGCTTCAAAAGAACAACTGGCTGATGTCTTTACGAAGGGCTTGAGTAGCAAGTTGTTTCATCCTTTGGTTTGCAAGTTGGGCACGTATAATATCTTTGCACCAACTTGAGGGGGAGTGTTGAGATCCTCATTGTTATTCTTGATTTACTTTCCTAATTTGCTAGACTTTCCTAGTTAATTATTTTTCTATTCTAGTGAGATTCTTGTATATAAATTACCTAGCCTAAGGATTGTATTATACACACAATAGAAAAGAAATATGAAAAAACATTCTTTCCTTTAATTTCTTCATCTATGTCTAGTAATAAATTTCTCAACCATTTTGCTCTTTCCTTGCTGCTGCTAGGGCAATAAACTCAAATTCCATTGTAGAATGAGTTACACACATCTATTTCTTAGAAGCCCATGAAATAGCTCCTCCACCTAAAGTGAAAATCCAACTAGACGTAGACTTATTATCATTGACACTCGTTAACCAACTAGCGTCACAAAACCCTTCTAAAATCGAAGGATATTTATTATAAAATAATGCATATGTATTTGTTCTTTTAAGATATCCAAAAACTCTTCCTATGGCTTTCCAATGATCACTACTAGGATTATGAGTGTATCTTGAAAGTTTGCAAACAACAAAGGTTATATCAAGCCTAGTACAATGCATTGCATACATTAAACTACCAATTGCACTAGCATAATCTGATTGACTAATGGATCTTCTAGAGTTTTCAATTAATTTATTAGTAACAACATAAGGAGTATTAAATTCTTTAATACTCAAATGATTAAACGTTGAAAGAACCTTATCAATATAGTGAGTTTGATACAATTGAAAACCATTTTTTAATTTTAATTCCTAAGATAGTATTTATTTCTCCCAAATTTTTCATTTTAAATTGAGAAGTTAGATATTTTTTAGTATCATTTATACCTTGCATGTTTGTACCTATAATTAGCATATTATCAACATAAAGACATACTATCACACCATACTCTTTAGTGAACTTAGAATAAATACATTTATCAACTCCATTATGTTTAAAGCCATTTAATAGAATTATACTATAAAACTTTTCATGCCATTGTTTTGGAGATTGTTTTGGTCTATATAGTGACTTGACTAATTTGCAAACTTTCTTCTCATTTTCAAGAAGTACAAACCCTTCGGGTTGTTCCATATAGACTTCTTCCTGAAGGTCAACATTTAAAAATGTTATTTTAACATCCATTTGATGATTATATAAGTTATAAATAGATGCTAATGCAAACAACACTCTAATTGAAGTAATTCTAGCTATAGGAGCGTAAGTATCAAAATAATCCACTTCTTCCTTTTGTTTAAAACCCTTAGCCACTAGTCTTGCTTTGAAAGTTTATAGAGAACCATCAGTATTGTATTTTCATCTAAACCCCCATTCACATCTAATGGATTTAGAATTAGGTGATAAATCTGCCAATACCTATGTACCATTTGAAAGAAGAGAATCCATTTCATCAATTACCTCTTCTTTCCAGAAAGGTGAATCTCTTGAGGCCATTGCTTCATTATAAGTTTTAGGATCTTCTTCCAAATTTTAAAAAATAAGTATTTTATTCATTATTTGGTTTCTACTTCCTTCAACTAAAAATACTAGTGCTTGAGAAGAAATAAAATCAGATCCAAAATTCTTTTCTGTTCTTGCTTTTTGACTTCGCCTAGGTTCTTTAGGAACTTAAATTGCCTTTCTTTTGTTATTTGAAGAAGAACTAGGATTTGAATTACTGTTTTGATCTATTGTAGTATTGTCAAGGCCTACTATATTATCATTTTGTGTCACTATAGGATGTTCATTATTTTCCATATTATCATGTGAATTATAATTTGAATCACCTAAACTTTGTTTCTATAAACTCAACATCCTTAGATTCTATAATTACATTTGATTCAAAATCTAATATTTTGTATGCTTTTAAGTTTTCAGCATATCCCACAAAAATGCTTTTAATTCCTCTAGGTCCTAATTTTTCTCTTTTAAGATCTGGAACTCTATAGCAGGCTATACAACCCCATACTCCTAAGAAATTTAAATTTGATTTTCTTCCTCTCTATAATTCATATGGTGAAACTTTAAATTTCTTTGAAGGTATTCTGTTATGAACAAAACAAGCTGTTAATAAAGCTTCTCCCTATAGATTCATTGGTGATTTTGCATGTAAAAGCATGACATTAATCATATCAACTAATGTTCTACTTTTTTCTTTCTGCTAGTCCATTTTGTTATGGGGTATATGGTGCACTTGTTTGGTGAATTAAACCATTTTCTTCATAAAACATAAAAAATTCATTGGAAAAATATTCATCTCCTCTATCACTTCTTCAAATTTTAATTTTCTATGTCAGTTGATTTTCTATTAACAGTTTGTAACTTTTAAGCATATCAAATGCTTGATCTTTCATTCTTATTGAATAAACAAATGTAAATTTGGAATGGTCATCTATGAATGTAATAAAATACTATTTCCACCTGTAGTTAAGTGACCATTCAATTCATAGATATCAAAATGCACAAGTTCAAGTAATTCTGTTGTTCTTTCATTTTTTTAAAAAATGGTTTCTTAGTCATCTTTGCTTGTATGCATATTTCACACTTGTTATCATGCTTATTAATATTAGAAATCGGACCATGTTTAGACATAAATTTAATTGATCTAAAATTAACATGAGTTAATCTTGCATGCCATAAATCAGAGGAAGACTCAACAATGTAAATAGAAACATCAATTATATTAATGGATAATTTGAACATGCCATCACAAGAGTATCCTTGTCCTATAAACACACCATTCTTAGAAAATATTACTTTTTCTACCTCTATTATAGCTTTTAGTCCTTTCTTACTCAAAATATTGGTAGAAACTAAACTCTTTCTAATATCAAGGACATGAAAAACATTTAACAAGATTAATTTCTTTCTAGAAGTAAACTGCAGTTCCACTGTTCCTTTTTCATGAACCTTGGCAGTATCTTGATTCCCCCATTACTCCTTTGTCATCATTTCCTATAACTTGATAAGTTTTGAAATAATTTTTGTTGTTGCAAATGTGAACAGTAGCACTAAAATCAAACCACCAATCTGCAGATTTCTCACTTGCTGCCATATTGCACTTAGTAACCATAGCAACAACATTCTGAGAAATATCTTGCTTTACAACATTTGCTTTATTCTGTCCAGATTTTTCTTCTGCTTTAACTTTCTTCCAAAATCTACATTTTTTTCTCATAATGTCCCTTTTTGCCACAATGAAAACAACTTTTGTTTTTCTTATTGTTAGAAGAATCTCCTTCATATTTTCCTTTCTTTACAAATTTATTTTCAGAATTGCTTGTTTTTCTAGACTCAACAATATTCACTATTGAATTTGACACTAAAGCATATTTTTTCTCATGAGTTCTTGTTTCTTCTTCTATTCTAACATGCTTTATCAATTGATCAATAGTGAATTCTTCAGAAGTACGCAATAATTTCTTTCTGTAATCATTCCAAGTGGTTGGTAATTTTGCAATCACAACAGTCACTTGAAGCAATTCAGAAACATCAATTTTAAAATCTTTCAGTCTAGACTCTAACACAAGGAATTCATCAACTTGATCAAGAATAGATTTGCCATCTATCATTTGAAATTCGAAGAGTTTCATCTCAAAACTATCTGTGCCTTGTTTTTTAGAAGTATATTTATTTTTTAAGGCTAGCTAGATTTCTTGTGGCGATTTAATTGGGCGAAATAAATCATGCAATCTATAAGAGAGAGAGAGAGAGAGAGAGAGAGAGAGAGAGAGAGAGAGAGAGAGAGAGAGTTTAGAATGAAACATCTGCAACGAACCTCATCTTCCTCGCGTTTCTTGTGAGTTGCCCTTATTTCCTCAAAATCTTTGTCAGTTGGTTCTAGAATTATAGGAACATTTGCACTCAACAAATAAACAATTCCTAATTCTGTCAAAAAAATAGCAATCTATCTTTTCAGTGGGTGAAATTGGTTCCATCAAATTGATCCAATTTCAGCATGTCGGGTTTGAACATCTTAGATCGAATAGCCTCCATAGCAACAAAATTAATTCCTTAAGATTGTTAGAGAAATAAATACATATTGTGAAAATAGGAAATTATTTTGATAGTGTTTTTCACTATTCTTAAGGAATTAAAGCTCCAATATTTCGTATCCTTGGTTTGTTTGCAGCATTCCTCTAGGATTTTACAAAGCAATAATGAACATGAAAAAATAAAAGTAATTGTATGAGTCGAAGGAAAAGGCACAAGCAGTTTTTAATAGGCGTAAATAACTTTTAATAGGCACAAGCAGTTTTTCTTTTATTCAATCTAATAACTGTTAAAATAACAGTTATTTGTATTAATAAATAATTAATTTCGAATTTAAACAATAATAATAGAATTAATAATTTAAAATTAATTAAATAATAATAATAGTAATAATGAAGTTGTAAAACTATTGACAACTTAATTATTTTTAGGCCCAAGTGCTCAATCTTTTTTATTATAAAATATTTTATAGTCAAATTTTGGTTTCTCTCCATATTATCTCACTAACTATTTTATTTAAATTATTATACTGACTGTTACAAACACTAGTAACCTTTTGTATCTTTTCCATATGAGATATCTCAACTTATATAATCTACTAACTACACTAACATTTTTATCGAAAATTTAGAAGACATATACACTTCTCCAACCCAAGAAGCTTGCCTTATTTAGGGAACAAAGAATTTTTATTGTATTCAACTTAATATTTGTATGATCAATATTTATCTCAACGAAAATTAAATTTTAAAAGTTTTAAAAGCCTAATTATTTATGTATTGATTTAAAAATTTAAAAATTAACTTTTAAAAAATATACGACCAATCAAATTGTAAAAATATGAAAGGAAAATTCTAAAAAGAGGATAATTTCATAGCTTTGAATCTTCTCTTTTAAATTTAAAATTTTTATTAGTTGGATTAGGTTTCAAAAACTTATCAATATCCATATTAAATACTAAATATTAAATTGAAAAATTATTTGAATTGACCGATCAGAATACAGAAAAATAAGAAAAAACTTTAAATTTTCTAAAAAAAGAAAAATAGAATGGTGAATAAAGAGAATGCCTCAAACCTTCTCTTTGTTTTACCTTTCATATAATTATATAGATGTGGAAATAGGAAGAAATAATGACATTTTCGACAACGCCTTTAATAAAATTTGAACATCCTAAAATAACGTTAATCATGATCAATTAAAAAATTATATTTTATTAGTTGATTAGATGGGTAAAACTAGAGTATGTATTTAAAAAATTTTGTATTGATATAGAATTATTTTTCACTTATGGATTTAAACTAGTTAGACATGAACCATTAGATTTAAAATTGATCAAATGACTTTTTACCTATAGAATTGGTTATCAAAAAGTAAAGCATTAAATTTATTATTATTAAGATATAAAAAACTATTTAATTTTGTAAAAGAAAAAAAATACTATTTTCAACACAACTATATTTTTATAAAACGTAAATATTCAATTTAAACAATTGTCTAATACTTCAAATTCATCTTCTCAAAATAAATTATTTAAATTTCTAATAAATAATTATGAATTTTTAGTTTCTTATTTTAAAAAAATTTATCATGTATCATGTAATTTAAATTATATTATATTTTTTAATATAATATTTTTTAATTAAAAAATTATATTATATAACTCCAATACTTGACTTATAAATCTCTAAACTTTTATAATATCAAATTATATAAATTAATATATAAATTGTGCCTTGGTACTTCTAATTTGTAGTTTAACTAATCTTAATTATTATCTTAAATTCATTTACATTTTTTAAAAATAATCCATATTGTATATTTAGTCATTAAAATATCTTACTTTTTGAAAATATCAAATTACATTTCCGTATATATAAAATAAATAATTATTTTAAAATTAACTAACATTTTAATTTTCAACTTAATCAATCTTATTTTTGTTGTAAATTTTGTGCTACATTTTAAACTTTTATATACTCATGTATCTTTATAAATAAAATTCATTTAGTTTAGAATTCATATAATGTAAATTCCTTATATCATGAATTTATAAACTTCAATTTGTAAAGTAGAAAACAGAATTTATAATTAATATATATATATATATATATTTACAAGTTTCTTAATTAAAAGATGTGTTTATAATAATTTATCTTTCTTTTTATTAGCATGATTATAGGGATTATTAGCATGATTACAGGAATTATAGCTTGACTGTAGCATGATTGTAGTAACACTATACTTATAGGGATCCTATTTTTACTTGTTACCTTGTATGTATATATCTCCTAATATAGGTAGAAACGCTCTTGTATAAATACTTGTACCCTTTGATGAGAAAATAAGAAGAATTCATTCTCTAAACATGGTATTAGAGCTATTCTGAGCCAAAATTCAAATCGAAATCGAAATGAAGTTCGAATCTAAGTTTTCTCCACAATGAGAAATAACACATCCACAACCAATTCACCTACATCCTCACCTCTCAATCCCGTTATTCCCTCCATCATAGTCCAACAAGATAACTCTGCCTTCCCTAGCAGTTTTGTTCTTAATGAAACAAATTTTCCATTATGGTCTCAATTAATGGAGATGCGTATTAGTGCTCGGAATAAAATTGAATATCTTACAGGTAGAAAAGCGAAACCAGCGTCTACTGATCCTCATTATGAGACATGGATTACTGAAAATAACAAAGTTAAAAGTTGGCTCATTGATTCTATAAGTCCCCATCTAATGCAACAATTTATCAGACTCTCCACGGCCAAAGAAATATGGGATGCTGTTGCCAAAACTTTCTATGATGGATCAGATGAAACCTGTTTGTTTGAACTAAATCAAAAATCGTTCACCATCAAACAGAATGGTCGACCTCTGTCTACCTTTTATAATGAATTAGTTGAAATTTTTCAAGAAATTGATCACCACATGGTTGCACAGGAGGAAGATGTTGTTGGAGTTGTTCATATGCATTCCATGATGGCAAGGTTGAGGGTTCATATATTTCTCATTGGCCTTGATGCAGAATTTGATCAAGTTCATGGTGAGATTTTACGAAATGATCCAAAACTGGATTTGAAAAGTACATATGCATATGTTAGATGAGAAGTCCAACAACGGTAGACCATGGGCACTTCTCATCCAATTTCTGAAAGCTCAGCCATGGATGTCCACTGAACCAAAGGGCGTAATAACTCTTCATCTAGAAAATCTAATGATCTCGTATGCGCTCACTGTGGTGAGAAAGGACACTCAAAATAATGAAGTTACGGGATTATTGGATATCCAGACTGGTGGGATTTCTCAAAGAAGCCCAGAAAAAATGTCAATTGTATTGCTGCAATGACAACTCAAGAACACAAATCAATCTAAGAAGAAAAAACTCAACCCATTGCTAACGTGGCTCATTTAGGTAATTCTGGTAATGTGGATGTCTTTTCTGTCACTACTAAGAATAGTGCTTGGATAATTGTTATAGGAGCAACTGATCATATGACGAATGATTCCACAAATGTACAAACTTTGAAGCCATCCTTTCAATCTGACATCTCCACTGCAAATGGCGGCACCTCTCCCATCACAGGAGAATGTTCAATTGTTCTATCCAAAAACTTGACCCTTGATACTATTTTAATTGTTCCCTCACTTTCATAAAATCTTTTTTCGGTCGAAAAAATTACCTCCTCTCTCAAGTGCACTGTAACTTTTTTGCCTTCATTTTGTGTTTTTCAGGACATTCTGACCTGGAGGACTCTTGGTTATGGTGTTAAACGAAATGAGCTATATTACTTAGAGTTGACAGAAGATGGAACACAAAAATTGAGTCAAGCATTTCACACAAGTAAGGTTGAGAAGAGTTGTGATAGTATTTGGTTATGGCATAGGCAGCTGGGACACATTTCTTTTGGCTACCTTAAAAAACTTCGGCCAAATTTATTTTCTAAAATAGATGTTTCAGAATTTAAATGTGATGTATGCGAATTGGAAAAGAACCATCGTGTTCCTTGTTTTCCAAGTTTAAATAAATGCTCACAACCTTTTGGTGTTATACACTCTGATATTTGGGGTCCTGCAAAGGTCCCTTCCCTCTCAAAAGCTCTTTATTTTATTACTTTTATAGATGAATGCACCAGGTTCACTTGGGTATCGTTGCTTAAAAAAAGTAGTGATGCATATACAATATTTAAAGAGTTCTACAATATGGTTAGTATTCAATACCAACAGAATATCCGTATTTGGCAATCTGACAATGCCATGGAATTTGTTGATGCTTCATTTGATGAGTATCTAAGCCAGTTGGAAATACGTCACCATACTTCATGCACATACACCCCACAACAAAATGGGTTGGCTGAAAGGAAGAATAGGCAGATTATGGAAGTAGTACGTGCATCTCTCTTTAGGATGAACATGCCATGATTTTATTGGGGTGAGGCAGTTAAATCTGCAGTTTATCTTATTAATCGAGTTCCTTCTCGAGTCATTAACTTCCAAACACCACAGCAAAAATTAAATTCCTTTTACTCTATTCCACATTTGTCAAATCTTAAACCTCAAATTTTTGGATGTACTATGTATGTACATGTCCCTAAAGCCTTATGCATCAAATTAGATCCTTGTGCCACTAAATGTGTTTTTGTTGGTTATTCAGATTTCCAAAAAGGTTACTGTTGCTATGATCCCCATACTAAAAAATTGATAGTATCCTTAGATGTGTCTTTTCATGAATCTGAACCATATTACATAAAGGGAGTTTTGAGCTCATCTCTTCAGGGGTAGAAGTCTAGTGATGAGAATGAGCTACATGATGATAGTAATGGAGCCTCAATAGGGGAGATGGTGTTTTCAGAATTAGAGGCAATTGAAGAAAAGTTAAAAACACCTCTACCTTTGCCCACCATTGAACAAAATGATGTAGATACTTCAAGTTTGCAAGCTCTTGATTTGCTAAATCAATCTGTGGATGATGATGAAGCTGCACAAGAAGAGCCCATTATAACACCATTAACCAGTGAGCCTCTCACTCAGAATGATCAAACTAATGTTGTACCCTAGGTAACGAATGAATCTCTCTCAATTGATTTTTTACCATCCCGATTACCACCAAGATCAAATAGGGGTATCCCGAAGAAACAGTATGAACCCGATCTCAAAGTGAATGCTAAATACCCTATCAATAATTATACCTCCACTCATATGTTATCGAATTTATATGCTCTAAATGTTGATCAATTATCCAAAGTATCTATTCCTAATAGTGTGCATGAAGCTTTAGTAGATCCAAGGTGGATGAAAGCCATGAATGAAGAGATGGATGCTCTGAAAAATAACTCGACATGGAAACTTGTCTCATTGCTTGAAGGAAAAAAGCCAGTCGGATGTAAATGGGTATACACAGTAAAGCTTAAAGCTGATGGAAGCATAGACAGATATAAAGCGAGTCTGGTAGCGAAGGGTTACACACAAAAGTATGGAGTTGATTATCAAGAAACTTTTGTACCAGTCGCTAAACTCAACACTGTTTGCATCCTTATATCAGTTGCAGCAAATTGAAATTCGCCGCTACGACAATTTGATGAAAAGAATGCCTTTTTAAATGGAGATCTAGAGGAAGAAGTGTATATGGAGATGCCAACTAGTGTTGACCTTGGATCCAAACATAAAGGGACTATATGTAAACTTAAAAGGTGATTGTATGGGCTTAAACAGTCACCCAGGGCCTAGTTTGGGAGATTCACATCAGCAATGAAGTTGGTTGGCTATAGACAAAGTAACTCTGATCACACTTTATTTATTAAACATAAAGGAGGAAAGGTAACAACTTTAATTGTGTATGTGGATGACATGGTCCTAACAGGCAATGATGTTGAAGAAATGGAGACATTACAGAAGTATTTGGCCACAAAGTTTGAAATGAAAGACCTACGACAATTGCAATACTTCTTGGGTATTGAAGTGTCACGGTCAGACTTGGGGATTTTTCTTTATCAACAGAAACATGTGTTAAATTTGTTAACCAAAACTGGGATGTTAACTTGTAAACCAGTTGATACACCAATGGAGATGAATCATTCGCTTGAAATATCATCCAACCAAAGTTTGGTAGATGTCGGTCGATATCAACGATTGGTGGGGAAATTGATCTATCTAACACATACCAGACCTGATATTGCGTATGCCTTTAGTGTGGTAAGTCAGTTCATGCATGATCCAAATGAAGAACATATGAAGGCAGTCTACAGGATCTTGAGATATCTAAAAGGAGCACCAGGAAAAGGTTTATTATATTCACAGAATGAAACCTCTACCATTGAAGGTTACACTGATGTTGATTGGGCAGGAGATCGATCAATAAGAAAATCTACTTCAGGATATCTCACATTTGTGGAAGGCAACCTTGTCACTTGGAGAAGCAAGAAACAAAAGGTTGTTGCTCAATCGAGTGTAGAACACAAGGTTTATGCGAGCTTTTATGGATTAAAGGGATACTGCAAGATTTTGGAATAGAGTGTTCAGGACCAATTAATTTATTTTGTGATAATAAAGCCGCTATCCAAATTGCTCAGAATCCAGTACAACATGATCGCACTAAACATGTTGAAATTGATCATCATTTTATTAAAGAAAAACTAGATCAAAAGATTATTCAGTTTCCAGTTGTTAAATCAGAAAGCCAGCTTGCAGACATTCTCACAAAAGCAGTTTTAGGAAGAATATTTCATGCAATAATTGACAATTTGTGCATGATAGATATCTATGCACCAACTTGAGGGGGAGTATTAGCATGATTATAGGGATTTTTATCATGATTATAGAAATTATAGCTTGACTGTAGCATGATTGTAGTAACACCATAGTTATAGGGATCTATTTTTTACTTGTTACCTTGTATGTATATATCTCCTAATATAGGTAGAAACGTTCTTGTATAAATACTTGTACCCTTTGATGAGAAAATAAGAATAATTCATTCTCTAAAATATTTCTTTCATTGCAACACTTTTATACATATAAAACTACTCTTATATGATATTTATGTACATAATCCGAGGAATTTTATTTAGTTTTCAAAAAAAAGAAAGAATTTTATTTTAAAAAAATTCATAAGACTGGAAAGAAAAACTTTTATGCACAAGAAATTTGAATTCTAATATTTTTTTCTAGATAATTTTATATTTATCATGAGATTTAGGGATGAGAAAAAATATTTTTAATTTTTATATTAAAATACTACATTTTTTTTTATATATAATAAGTTACATGATACAAGATAAGTACAAAGAAGAAAATATAAAGTTAGTAAAGATACAGATAAGAAATAGATAATAGGTTGGGCAACCAACTGCAATAGGTTTCTTAAGACGTGTTAAATAATGAGCATTATGTATTAATATAGGATAATTACTATCTGTACAGTAATAAAAGCCTAATTAGATATAATTTATTAAAATCATTTTAAAAAAAACATATAGATAATTAAATATTTCAAAATTTTAAATTTTTGTTATAAAATAATATAAAACTAGAAAGAAAAAAAAGAAAGAATAGAGAGCAAAATATAAGAGAGAATACGAGAGTATATTATTATTAATGAGAAGCCACATATATGTAGTTACACAAGTGGAACCCTAATAGAATCCTCCACAAATCAAGAAGACAAAGTTCGCAATAATTAAACTACAGACTTCTAGTCCATATAGCCCATATAGGACATCCACCCAACTATAGTTAGCACCATCAGACGCTCTAATCTCTTAATCCTTTAAAAGTACTTTTAAAGTTTTTCGATTGTCCATTTGTGTGGATACTGCTAGAGGCCGGACGTTTAGACAGTTTGTGGTTTGCGATAATATAGCCATGTAGATCGAAGTTTCGAAGAATCTGCAAAAGAAGTGTTCTTCTAAATAAATTTTATTGACTTATTCATTTAAACGGATCCCTGTTTGTATAATTAATTATTTTAATTATATTATTCTGCTGCGGACATTTGATATTGAAACCCAACACAAGATACATTAGCGCATTTATTGCACTCAAATATAGTACTTCAGGACAAAGAGTTTTTCATAATTTTTCTCAAAGTGAAAAATGGTCATCTTCTCATCAAGTGACCCCACTATTATCCACATAAAATCATTTGAATAACTTATTCATATATATAAATTCATAAGTAAAATTTCATTTATGAAATGTTCGATCTTCAGGCAGAGACAAAAACTTTAAATTTTTAATGTCTTTCATTTCCGACTCTTCCCTTAAGGAATTTATAATCTTTGAAAGCTCTTCAGGAATTCCAATAATGTTCATAAACCAAAAAATGACAAATTTGTATTCAAATATCTCTATAAAAATTCATGAATATATACAAATATTATAAAAAGAATATAATCATAAAATAATATAATATTTTCTTGGTCAATCATTAAGAAAATTATATCATATGTACTGAGATTTCTTTAATCTATATAGAAATCTTGAATATATTTCTTGGTCAATCATTAAGAAAATCTATTCCTCTAAGTAGTAATAACTGCTCTTCGGGAGCTTTTAAATATTTTTTTACTACCAAAGCCAAATTTGTCTTTTCATATTTTGGTGTATACTAATCAATATCCATATATATCACATTTATTTGTACCACTTCTGGTGGTAAGATTTATTCTTAATAACTTATGTGGCTACCATAATTGCTAAGATCATGATTTCAACTTTAATCCCAATAATATTTTCAATGACAAGTACATCTTTGTCATTATTTACGCCCATGTCCATTTATTGCATTCGCTTTAGGAACATTTCATGTCTAGTTAGGCGGGTTTCAATATTCTCATGCCCATTATTATATATGGTTTCATTCTCTTCAAGGAATGGAGCAGATCTAGTTGGACGGATTTCATAATTTTTCTTTAAAATCTCTTTTATTTTGCTCAATGATAAAAGGATATGAAAAAAATTCAAAACATATTTTAAAATTTTTCTCCCGATATTGCTACTTCAGAAACATATTCGAGGTATACATATCATTGGCAATCTAGATCAACGGTTAATATAGCTCCAACTATAATAACGATGATATCTTAATTATATTTAAAATAAATCAATTCACAAAATATGTACCACATGAATAATATATACCAATATACAATAATAACAAAATAATCGATATGGATAATACATATCAATATATAGCAATAATTATAATAATAAAATAATAACTTTACTATTGAAGAATATAATCACTTACTGTTTTACGAGTTTTGCATCAATAGATACATCTATTCATGTGAGCTTTTAGCGTTGTACCCTTCTTTCAAAGCACCCCAAAGAATAAGTGAATATTTAATTATCAAATATTCAATAAAAAAAATTATTGCCTTACAATATTTTGATTAGATATTGATTTTTGTCTCTAAGATCCATAACATGTTATTCGTAATAAATAACTTGTGTCCATAATATCGAAGGCTATAAATTCAAGGTTTACATGATTTAATATTATAATAAAATAAAATAATTATATTTGGACAATAAGATTATAATATAATTCAATATCGTATAATTAATTTATTATTGTCATAGAAATTCAATAAACATTAAATCTAGATCTCAATTATACATAAGAAAATAAATATTAAAAATCAACATTCAAATAGCATACATAATACAAATACTTATAATAAAATACATGTAATGTATATAAAGGAATAATAGAGTGAACAAACTTTCATGATATATATGGGGTTAACAAATTTAAATGCAAACTGTGATTACAACCATAATAAATAATTGATAGTCGAGAAAAGTGTAATTTATGGCCATAATTTGGACTAAAAACAAATGAATTCATAACCTAGTTACCCAATACAAGGCCTTAAAGTGGTTGTCTCTACGGCACATAAAAGAAATTCAAATTCTTGTCTAAATAATCAGTGGCTAAAAAAAATATAGATAAAATTATTTACAGCTAAAAAGAAATATTTTCGTTTTCTAAAGCTAAAATCTGCAAGCCTTCCTTAATTTAAAATAATCATACACATAAAAATTAAACCTTTTCTTTTCTTCGGTCATAGATCTTTCTTGAATTGATTTGATCAAAAGAGCGATGCAATGAAAATTGAACCATAGTAAAACGAAATCGCTGGTGGTAGAACGAAATCGTGCTGATAATATGTTATTTTATAAATATAAAATTAAAGAAAAGGAATAGAGAGTAAAATATAAAAGAGAATACGAGAGTGTATTATTAATGAAAATAGAGTTCACAATAATTATGACTACAGACTTCCAGGACATCCACTTATTTCATAATAATTTTATCTTTCTAAATTTATTTTTTAATAAATATATATGATAATGAGAGATTTGAAAATTTTTCTATTTATTTATAGATTTTTTATTTTATTTTGATTAAAATTTAAAATATTTTATTTAGGAGAGAGATAAAAAATAGAAAAAAATATTTTCTTTCTTTATGTTTGTATGGTTTGATTGGATATACTTTTTAAAAACTAAATTTTTAAATAGAATATTCATAATATTTTATTTAGAAAAAGTATATTTTTTTTATATGATTGTAGGAAAATTGAGAGTTTATTTATAGGTAATAGAACGTTTCTTTTTATGTAATTTTATTATTAATTAATTAATCTATTTATTTATTTCAAATTTACAATTTAGATTAATAAAGAAATAAAATATTTGAATCAACTCATCAATTGACTAATATTGAATCCTAACATGAATTACTTTATAATTTCCATTATTGACTTGGCTTTAATCTCTTTTTTATTTTTTGTTCGTCAACATCAAATTTCTTTAAATTATGGCATTTTTCAATTGAATGAGGGGTAGACTTTTGAAATTCAAATTTGTAATTTTTTAATATAATTTATTTGTTATATGTCGAGTTCTAAAAAGAATTTTATTCTTAATAATAATTTTTTATTTTCTTTTTCATTACTAAATTATTCTGTAGCTATTATTACTTTAATTTAGTAGTAGATCTATATCTCAATTGCAATAAATAGATGACCTATTGATGATTAACCATTTTTAAGTTTCTCAATTGCAATAAATAATTTATTTTCTAAATTTATTTGACTTAAAATAAAATAATGTTTATGAAATCGGAAAAATGCTAAAACTATATAATTTTGTTTTGGCTCATTTTTTAAGGTTTTAAGTATTTGTGTGTGTACATATATTCTTTCTCTAATGCATTAGATAATTAATATTGAATTATTATTATTTTTTATTATAATTATATATAAAAATTGATTTGAGATTGAGTACAGGGGGTTGGAGATTACATGATGGCTTGATTTTTTTTTTTGGGCATTTATATTAGGGTTTTAAGAATTTGCATTTATAAATTAGAGACTAAAAGATTAAGTCCATAAATTTTTATTTTAAAATCGCTTCATTATATAAAAATAAAAAGTACATACAAAGTAGCATTACAAGTAGTCTGTTCGAAAAATTATAATAGAAATTAAATAATCATATTTATTTTAATCTAAATTTATATTTTAATATTATATAAATAAAAAATTAAAAGAATAAAAAAATAAGTATAAAACGAGCATAGTCAATGTGCAAACACACTTTATAGAAAAACTAATTATTTCTAAAATTTGTAAAAAGAGAGAAAATAAAATGCGGGAAAAAGATAATACCAAGCCGACATTTATAAAAAATCACTTTATTTCAAATTTGCATATAGATATATAGATATCACAATAAAATATTATATATATGGGATTAAAGTTTGAGAAAAGAGTTGTCACGCACGTAATCTTTAGGGTTCATGACCGAACCAACTCCGGCTGTTAAGGCCCCGCCGCCGCCGTTAGAGTCAGATCGCGCCACAAAGAAAGTCTCACACCGGTCGGCCGAGGAAAGTCTTCTACAACCTGAAATCAGTTTTCGGGATAAGGTGATGGAAGGCAATCAGGATGACTTTATTATGGAGGAGGATGAGGATGTCGTTGTGGTTGATGATGATATCCAGGTCTCGCAATTTGGTGACATGCCTCAAGTCAAGATATCCAAAAGATTAACGAATGAGTTGGCTAAAAGATGGAAAAAGGGGGTCGTTTGTTGAGTTATGGGTCATTATATCGTTTTCAAAGCTTTCTGCACGTATATTAACGCACTTTGAAACCTTGATAACCCGTAAGTATGGGAACCGGGTAATAGATATTTCATGGTGTGATTCTCCAATGAAATTAATTACCAGCATGCTCTCCTTGATGTTCCCTGAGTTGTGATGGGAAGCTACTTGATGGTAGAACCATGGCATCCAGGTTTAGATATCTTGGATACTTCTGTGTGTGCGCTTATAGTTTAGGCATGATTACTTGGGCTTTCTTTACACCTGTATCACAAATCGATTCTCTGAGCCTTGGGAGCTGCGATTGGATGGGTTGTGAAAATCAACGACAACACTAGCGACTTAATTAGAGGGAAATTTGCAGGTATTGCAATCTCTATTAATCCTCGAAAACCTATAGTGGGGCAGTTTATGCTTAATGGAAACATTCTAAAAGTTGAATACGTAAAGTTTGCCGAAGTTTTACTATGGATGTGGTAGAGTTGGTCATAGAGTTACCTATGTCCTTTCAAAGAAGAGAGTGAGAAGGAGAACATGGAATCCAATTCTTGATAACCAAACCATGCTCCTGTGAATGTAGAAGACACATCAAGGCAATATGGGCCATGAATGGTGGTGGTTCACAAAGGGCGAGGGTGGGAAAAATAAAAAATAATTTCTCGACTACATAAGCAAATTGATTTGGTATTCTTCAAGATGAAGGGCATCAAGAGGTCTACATACCAGGGATCTTATGCTATTGTATCAAAGGATCCTTCTTTGCATATGCATGCGTCTCCTGCACGTAAACAAAATTTTACTAAACCCAGTTTTGGTAATGTACAGGTGAGAGGTTCACAGCTAGAAAGGAATGTAGTTTCCTCTGGAACTAGTTCCAAGCAATCTTTGTGCGACAATCTCCCTTGTATTAATAGAACAACCAATGAGGAATTTTTTTCTTACAAGCAATCTAAGTTCTGATAGAAACATACTTGATCCCGCCTGTCACATAATTGTTGTTCTTCCCCTTGAGCAATCCTACTCCCAACAAAACTTGATTACCGATCCTTTATATGTGGTTTGTTAAGGGGATAACACAAACTTGGTTGCTGAGAAATCAAGCAGTCATCATCAGCCACCGGGCCTAGAAAACATGGATATTGTGGAAACTACAATTTTGGGGCAGACATCGGAGAGATTGGAAATATTGAACCAATTAATAAGAGATTATGATAATGATAGGGAGATCTCAGATACTGAAGAGTCTGAGGATCCTTATCTGAGAGACTGATTTTTATTTTCCTCATTTTTATGTCATAATTTATTTAGAATGTACAAGGTACTGCTGAAACCAATTTTGTTAGACATTTGAAGCTGAAATTACAGGTGTACAATCCTTTGGTCCTGGTGCTGTTAGAAACACGTGTTAGTGGAGCAAGAGCAGATAGAGTAATTAAAAACCTTAATTTCCCTTTCTCTCACAGAGTGGAGGCGGTTGGTTTCTTCTGGGGAATATGGGTGTTGTGGAAGGATCAGTGGACAGTTAATGTAGTAGAGGGTCATCGCCAATTCATCCATTGCCAGCTGCTAGAGAATGGTAATGGTCACATGTTTTTTTCTGCCATTTACGAAAGTCCGATAGAGAGCACTTGCATGCATCTTTGGATTAACCTACACAGACTCAATGAAGCAAGAACAGATCCATGGCTCCTAGTGGGAGATTTTAATGCTATCTTATCTAGTGATGAAAGTCAAGGGGATGCTCCTAATAGAACCGAAATTAGAAGAAGTTTCGTTTCATGATTCACAAGTTCTAATTTAATAGACCTCAGGTTGAAAGGTCCACAGTAAACTTGGTAAAGAGGTACGTTTTTAAATGTTTAGGCAGGCCGCTTTGTAATTCGTCTTAGAGACTCCATTTTTTGGAAGCTGCTACATTTCATCTGCCCAAAACTCAATCTGATCATCGACCATTGTTGATTAAGTGTAATAGCCTTACTATCCCTCTTTTTGCTAGTAGGCCGTTCAGATTTCAACCAGCATGGTTAACTCACCCTGTATTCCTTGATTTTGTGAAAGACAAATGAATTCCAAAACAGTATATTAGTTCAACCATAGCGTCTTTTACTCAGCAGCTCAAAGAATGGAAGTTGACAGTTTTTAGAAATGTTTTTAAACAGAAAAAAGGTCTGCCTGCACACATAGCGGGTGTCCAGTGTGCTCTTGAATATCGATCATCTAATAGATTGTACGAGCTCAATTTGAGCCTTCGAGCTGAACTAGATCGGGTTCTTTATCAAGAAGAATTAATATGGCTCTAGAAATCTAGATTTGAGCGGATGCAGTGGGGAGATCGAACACTGCATATTTTCATCTTAAAACCATTAAAAGATGCAAGCATAACAAGATTGAGATGTTACGGGGTGAGCAAAGTGATAAGATAGATGATAGACCCACTTTAAAATGTATGGATAAGGATTTTTTTATTAATCTGTTTAGGGAAGAGTACCTGAATTCTCCAATCTTCTCAATCCATGGCTTAATGAGGATAGCATACATAACCTGTCTCGTCCAATTACTGATGATGAAGTGAAGGTGGCATTGTTTGATATGAAATTGTGGAAAGCACCTAGGTTGGATGGCTTGTATGCAGGAGTTTATCAGAAGAATTGGTTTATGGTTTCCCAGCAATCTATGCGGAGGTTCGTAATATTTTTATGGACCAAGCTATCGATTCAGAATTAAATAAAACCATTCTTGTTCTCATTCCTTGATAAGTAATCCTATTTCTATTTCACAATTCAGACCCATCAGTCTTTGTTATGTGACGTACAAAATTATTATTAAAATAGAGCATGGCTAGGTGGGTTGACTCCAGACCATCTCGGCCATTTAAATATGATATTACTTGAGAGCCCACATAATGTATTGAAATGAGAGAACGTATTATAGAGGGAGGAAAATACCGTAATTACAATAAGTGAGATGGGCAATATTGGTTTTTGTGCTTGCACTGAATCTTGTAAAAGAAGCTGCACAAAGAAGCTTGAAGAAGAAGTTGCATAAAGAAGCGAAATGGAGAAGTTGCATAAAGAAGCGAAATGGAGAAGTTGCGCGAATGGTTGTAAAGGAAGAAGCACTTTCGAACGTCAAGAGCCCAACAACTGTGTGATCGACGAAAAAGCATTGGAGAAAGACGATGGAGTTTTACCATATACAAATTGTCATGTTCTTCCTAACAACGCAATATATATAATTTATGTGAGTTATCTTCTAGCATTCAATCACCATTTTATTACATTGCAAAAATAATATCATAACTGTGTATAGACGTAACTTAGTTGTTATATGAACCTTCATATAGGATTGTAACCTGGACACAAATATATACGTGTGTGTGTGTCAAAGGTGAGAAATGTAGGGGACAAACGACAATTGTGGTCCCAAGTGTATTGAGTGCGTATGTCAATGCAGAAGATAGGAAAAACGAAATGCATGATGTAAAAAATAAATGGGCATGTATAAATGTCTCTTGTTAAGGCATATGAAAGATAATGACGATGTGCAGATGATGTTGCAAATTTATGCGGCAAATGGAAAGGAAATATAGTGAAATACATAGAATTGATTTGTTGCAAGAGTGTATGGGGCAGGGGATATTTGTGCGTAGCTGTATAACAAAATAAATAGGAGTAGAAATGGTAATTTTATTGTAATTGTAACAAGATGATGAAGTCGAAAGTTGCAGTTCAGTGAACAAATAATTTAGGATAGATGTTAATGAAAATTAAGCCTTTATTTGTGTCAATTTAAGCAAGCATTTGTGGTAGATTAGAATTAGCGAGGGTAAGAAATCATTGCTGTGTGTCATAAAAAGGCACAAATGATAAAGTTAAATGAATGGTACTGGTTTGATATAAATTGTTAATAAGGAAATCATAAAGTTTGTTTTAAATTATTAGCATTATGAGTTTGGGGCGAATGTGTTGCAAAATCTTGTTTCAAGTATGTTAAGAAGGAAAATTCGATCGTATGGAAATTTTTAATATTGTACGATTTATGGGAGTAACTTGTTTGAAAACACTAACCATATTCGTATTAACTGTGAACTTTAGAGTGGAGTTCATACCTAGAGTGGGAAGCAACGGAGAAGCTAGAATTGCAGAAGACACGGTGATGACCGAAGAAGCATGTGGTGATGAGGGACATAATGATTCTTCAAGTGAGGTACCTGTTGTTGGAATGTCATTGAATGATGGGGAAGAGTTGTTCTTGTACTACCAAAATTATGCAAAGAGATTGGGTTTTAGTGCGGTCAAATATTCTGCTAAGAGAGGTATAAATGGTGATGTACAATTCAAGACTTATGCATGTCATATGGCTCGTAAAGCTAGCAATAATAGCAATAAGCAAATGAGAGAGAGACCATCAGGGCATATCGAATGTATGGCTAGAATCTATGCTTCAAGTCAAGGTGATGGGAGGTGGAGGATCAACAAGGTGAGCCTCGAACATAACCATAAGATGACACTAAGTAAGTCTCGTTTCTTGCAACAACATAAAGTTGTTCTGCCCCATGTGAAAAGGAGGTTGGAAGTGAATGATTCTGCAGGGATAAGAGCGTGCAAAACTTATCGGTCATTAGTTGGAGAATTTGGAGGATACGCCGACATGCCATGTTTGCAAAAAGACTGTGAAAACTACCTAGGGAAGGTAAGAAAGTTGGCAATTGCCAAAGGTGATGCAGAAGCAATGCATGAAATGTTTAGAGAAATGCAGAAGAGAAACAGTGAATTTTTCTACTCCATCGCTGTTGACAAGGAGGTCATATGAAGAATGTGTTTTGGGCAAATGATAGAAGCTAAGTTGCTTATCGAGAATTTGGTGATGTGATTTCTCTAGATTCAACTTACTTGTTGAACAAATATCATATGCCATTTGCCCCATTTATCGGTGTCAATCATCACGGGCAATCAATTCTACTTGGATGTGCTCCGTTATCAAATGAAAAGGTTTCAACATACCGATGGGTTTTTAAACAATGGTTGCAATGCATGGGTGACATTTCTCCTCTTGTAATAATTACAGAACAATGTGCTAGCATTGGCAAGGCTGTGGAGGAAATGTTTTCTAATGTGAGACATATATGGTGCATGTGGCACATTTTGTCAAAATTCCCTGAGAAAATGAAGAGCTTTAAGAAATATTATGACATAAAGGAAGCTTTCATGAACCTTGTGTACAATGTTTCGTTTGAAGATGGGTTTGAGATTGCATGGGCAATGATGTTGGAAAGGTTTAGTTTGCACGAACACAGTTGGCTTACTGACTTGTATACTGGAAGACGTAAATGGGTACCAATTTATGTAAGAAAGCATTTTTGGGGAGGAATGTCAACAACGCAAAGGAGTGAGAGCATAAATTCATTTTTCGATGGCTATGTTAATTCTAGAACGACATTGAAGCAATTCATTGAGCAGTATGAAGTAGCATTGCATGACAAGATTGAGAAGGAAGAAAAAGAAGACCATGCATCATTGAACACGGTTCTCCCCACCTTTACAAAGTACAACATGGAGAAGTAATTCCAGGAGGCATACACACATGAGATATATTCAGAGGTAAGAAACAAGTTTCATAAAATGATATATTGCGACGTTGAATTGCAAAATATCACGGGAAATTCACACAAATACTCCATGGAGAGTAAGAAGTTTTGGGGTGACGGACTATGGAAGCATGTGTGTCACGATGTTACTATCAAATTGGACACTGTAAGTGTTACATGTTCATGCATGTTATTCGAATCAAAAGGGATCCTATGCAGTCACACACTAATCGTACTGAAGAAGCATGATATTGAAGCATTGCCAAGTTCATATAATGCGACGGTGGAGGAAGGATATTAGAAGATATCATAGTCGAATACGAGGTGGTGTTTTGGAGTTCCAATTATCTGGCACATCTAGCAGGGTGAGAGAATTGGAGGGACTATTTAACAAAGCTGTCGATATTGCATGCGATGTCCTTAAGAGGGTGGAACTAATGCATGGCATTCTAAGTGATCTAATCCATAAGGCTGAATCAATAGCGCCTAGTGTTGAAGTAGGAGAGGGGTGTGAAATTATAGTATCCGACGGTGAAGAGGAGAATGCGAAAACTATAATTAAACCCTACAGTAAGTGTCAGATTGAGAGATCCAACCGCAGCGAAATCTCATGGGCGTCCGAAAATGGTTCGGCGGAAAGCACGTCTGGAAATGGTTAGAAAAAGATCTACACGTCGGGGCCCAAATGCGGATGGGACGTGCATGTAACAAAGACGAATTATGCGCGTCGACGTAAGGTACGTCTTTAATTTTGTGACCTCATGCCCATTAATCCAACAAAAAATATAATATCCATGTGAATTCCGCAAGCGTTTCATTAAATGTGTTTAGTTGATAACATATTTAGGTGAAAACTATTATCGGACATAACATTCCCAAGATATCACCGTAAAGTTCATCTATTGCAGCTGTGTTGTTACCTTATTTCGTATATGTTATTTTGTTTGCTATAAATATTTCTCACACAGGATATTGCTATTAATACGAATTTTATGTGATAAACATGGTTGATGATGGGGCAATTGGAAATTATAAGTTGTGTATGTAATGAATTCAATAATGGAACCATTTGCACCATGCAATAAACTTTTATTTGTACTAACAATTGACATTGCAGGTTAATTCTGTTGATAGTAGACGAGAAAGTGTGATAAGTGCAAATGCATTTGAAGGTAGAGTGCAAATCAGTGGCGCTGCAGGATAAAGGTATGATGGCGTCAATATGGTTGGTCTTTTGGCTGCAATGGAGGAGAATGGCCGTAATAGACTGATGGAGGCAGGATTTTTAAACAAGCATTAATGAAGATCTTTGGTTGTATTTGATAAAGTACGATAAGGAATGGCATGTTATAAGTACGAGATGTTTATATGCCTTCATTGAGATGATATGGTAGTACTCCATCGTTCATGTGCTATTCATATAATACACACACATGAACACACACACACACACACACACACACACACTCATGTGTGCATATACGTATATATATATATATATATATATATATATATAATATAGGAAGAGTAACTTTGATTCGTTATTATCGAAGTTGCTTTGTAAACGAAGCAACTCCAGTAAATGATAATTAATTGTGATCGTATAATCAAATTGGGGCTAAACATGTACGAATGTGAATTATGAACATAGTGCGTTAAGAATTTGAACTATGTAACATTTCTAGAAGGTAGGTACAACAGTTTGCTATGTTTATATTTCTATGAATGCAATAGGTAGAATATTAAAAGCGTGACTGTGACAACATAACGTTCTTTGAGTAATTATGAATTCGTTCGACAGCCACATCTTCAGATTGTGTGTGTATTCAATTGTTATATTTCCATGTGCATTGTTACTTTGTCAAGTATATTTTCGATGGAATTTAGAGAAGGGCACCAGTCGGCTATTACTAAGAACGTACTGTATTTGTTTTTTATGTTTCGTGCAAAACAATTACTTACATTAAAATAAGATTCTCATTTTGATTTTATTTAATTCCCATATAAAGGGTGAGAGGTTGGTACTATTTTTCTAGTTCTCAATTCTGTGTGTACTTTTATGCATACACAGAATAGAACTCCGATGCTGAATTGGAACAGTTATTGGCATGTATCTACTTAGAGGGTTAATCATGTAGGATTGGAAAGATAATTTTCATTTGTATTCATGTCTCCGGTATTGGCGTTGATTCTTGTCGACAATTTAGTAAAAATTACAATATAATATGCCAGCGTGACCATTCGTCCATATAAATATGCATGGGGAAATATTAGCAGCGCCGAAAGTGTTTATGTATTTTAACCCTTGGGCAAATTAATAAATGTACATGCGGCTGTATATTTTATTGTATCCTAATTACATTGCATGGTTTTATTGTATAGAATCATATTAGATATCAGGCTGTCGTAACTCAGTTTAACTTAAAGTAGTTCCTGCTTTTGAAAATTGCACAGTCAATTATTTATTCCTTGAAGGTAGGATGGAAATGGAAGTAGCCATGGAGGCAACGTATAAAATTACTCGATTTTATTACCTATTTTGCTGTGTTGTATCGATTGAGTGGAAATTGCAGGTGACGACATCATTTGGACTTTACGATTTCGTTGATCCTTACTTTCACATTTGCACTCACTTGGCCATGTAAAAGGTGTAGGGAATGTTACAATGAGGCGACATAGCCAAGTTGTCCAATGTTTGGTTATGAAACACACTTGACGAACAAAGTATCATCGGCAGATGCTCACAGACTCTCACAAGCATGGAAATTATGCAACTGTATTGCTACATACTCCACTTTTTGAAAATAATTCCAAATTCCTCTCAATCTCACAATAAATTTCCAATTGCTACATACTTCAATGCTTCAATCCAGGTAATTGGTAAGTTAACATGTTCTGTCTGGTGAGTTAAACGGTATTCTAATCCGGGTGGTGAGATATAAATTTGTCCTCATGAAAATTGTACTTGCTATATATCACAATGCTATTGCTACTCGTCCTTAATTTGTGCTACATTTGTTATAAGACGTGAGTTAGATGAATTCTTATTCTCGTTTCATTGCAATATCTGATCATGTATTAGACGCACTTTGCCGCAATACTAACATCGTCAAGGTGCTGGTATAATAGTAACTGCATTTGTAAGAATTTGTTGCTTAATTCCATGCCAACATCATTCAGGTTGCACATTTCAAGGGGGACAGTCCACTATTTCATGTGTATGCCGAATGAAATGTTAGTTGATATTTCTATTACTGCTTGAAAAAAACCAAAGGTGCATAGAATTTCTAGTTGGGCCATAAGTTGGCATAAAACAAAACAAACTACATCATACATTGATCAAGATCAAGCCCAAACTATGGGCCTCCAAGTGTCTCATCTTGCCCAACACATAAAATGTTTGTACCCACATCCCAAACCACCAACTGTGTGCCATCAAAATTAAATCTCTACTTTTTGAACTTGATCTTAGGTGAGACTGTCATCCATGGTAACATCCATGGATCCCACAAAATAAAATCTGAGATATCAACATTTACCCAATGACACGACATCATCAACAACTATTATAACAGAACAAAAAGTTATACGATTCGACTGGTGCATTAACGATCTACTGTCAACTTATGTGCCTGCAGAATTTTGGGCTCCCCCTCAATCGTGTCAAACCATATCAGTGTTTTCAATTTAACTCCAAAGTCACGTAGGAAATCAGACATCCCCCCTAATTGATTGTATCAAAAGGAAAAATCTTGAGTTTTGCAGGCCACCCACGCCCATTGTTGGCAATCACAATATCCGGCTCCCACCCTTATATCTTTGCATTGGAAAATGCATGATCAACGGTCTATATGGAATAAAAATGGGCATTACTTTAATATGGAAAAAAGATATCTTTCTCGCTTGATCCGTGTACACTAATCAGAAAAAAGGTTTATGTAGTGCTGTAACCCACAAAATATGAAATTATTTACACGTACAACAAAGTAATGCATTAGACAAAGTATTTACTGTATCCACATCTTCTGAAAGTTCCTACAAGTTTAGGTAATCCATAATAAGTGCAAGTTAAATGGAATTTCAACACAAACCATTGTCCCTATTTCCATCATGAATGGGGTTATCTCCTTTGCAATTCGTCGTGTGCACTTCTTACGACCAGAACTGCTTCGTCCTCGTTGGCTAGTTGATGGTGACCCTAGACATGCACGTTTGTCATTTGACGGTGATCCCAAATCAAGCTTTCATTTAATTGAGAATGATGTCTGGAAAGGCATTCGTGAAGGGCTCGCCGGCATTGGTCCTGTGCTTTCATCAACGGTTTCTATGAGTGGTGTTTTAACCAGTGGTGATACAATCGACACGCCATCGTCACCCATGACAATGAAATTGAAATCACTCGGACCTCTCATTTCAATGAACAACATGTCATCTTCCCTTATTAAGTAGTGTCTTGCTAATTTTTTCCAGCCATTGGCGATGACAACATTCATGCCGTTGTTAATCAATATATGAACGAGGAAAAAACACCCATTTGATGTGGAGAATACGCCAGTGCATTGCTTGATGTTGTGCCTGTTTACATCGTAAAAGGCTGTTAGCAGCTTCTACACAATATAAATTTCCGCTGTGTACAGTTACCAAACTAAGTATGGAAATCTTTCCTAATTATTGCACATTTTTTAATCATATTAAATCTAGTAACATATTTTTGAAAAGTATATAATATCTCACGTCTTAAGTATCTCTCCGGCATCAAGAGCTTGACGATCAACTCTGATTATGCAACTTCTTCAATTCATCTTGTCTCCACGGAATTCCACTATTTGTTGACTTATAGTACCTACGTCCACAATAGAGGTAATTTATGTCCATGTTGTATCTCATTTGAAACATGTTTGAAAATATTGATTTTTATAATGGTGGCTCGATTTTTTATTATCATGTAAGCTGTTGCAAAGTCAACCACAAGCTCTTAATTTTAGTCCATTTTGTACGATGTGGAACGCGTCGATTGACACCGTGGACTTCATAAAGTGCAAGCCAAAAGAATAATTGTTTTAAACAAACTGTTGGACAATAACAGAAACTGGATACAAATTAATACAGTCACAAATACAAAACACATACCTTGATCTGCTGCATCTCTTATCAGATGCTTCAACCATTTGTATCTAATGCCATTTAAGGTTTTATAGATGAAGGAAATCCATAGTTTTGTATGTGTACAGTAGTCTTTAGGGCATAAGTGTTGCATTTTGCAATTATGTTCATAGGATACACTCTGCCACTGTATCCACTGCATGGGAAAGGTGTCGGTCAATGATGTGTTTGTCAAGGTGGTAGTGGTTAGTGTAGGGTGGTTAGGTATATGATTTCATCCTGGGAATGTGTACCCAACCGTCATTTATCCCTTCATATAAAATTTCAGCCTATTTACTGCACAGGGTAGTCAGCTAGATGGTGGCCACAAACAGCATCAATTTTGACCGTGTCCTTAGTGTGGGTGTGGATCCGGATTTGGGTTAACAATTGTCCCAGTTAAATGATGTGATATGTTTCCTTTTTTTCTTTTTCAATTTCTTATTCACTTGTTGTCAGTCATAAATCCCCTATAATATATAGCTAAATTAATAACACACCTCAAAAAGACTGCAGTTACTATTACACTGAGAAATTATTTACAAAATTTAGAGTGCATATTAAAGAGCAACTGGATCAATAAAATTAATTATTGCATTACTTACAATAATTTTACATGAGAAAAAAAAATTTAAAATTGAATTTCGAAACAAAGTAACAGTAATATCATTAGCTTGCATTACTCAACCTCGGAATTCGAGTCACAATCTTTTAACAAGATACTTGTACTTTAATAAATTAATTATTGTGAAAATTTTACTATATTAATAGTTTTAAAAATAAAAATTTTTTCATCATATTACTGCCCACATCATCGTGCAGATTGTTTTTGCTTGTAAATATCTCAATGCAGTACACGGTGTTTTACTTCAAATTAATGTCACACATAATAAAGTAATAGTTCTATATCATTCCAAATGGACACATAAAGTCATGATTATTTTGACAGTATACTTAGAATGACGTGCCTATGTTATCAATATGTGCACATGAGAAATGAGAACTGTGTATTGCAATATCAGTATTACATATACAAATCTACAAAAAATTTAATTAAAAAAAATAACTATACATCTTTATTATTTATGCCATTTATATTATGTTGTTTGTCATAGCATTTGCAATGTTTCGTAGTTTAATTATGTCAATTAAGAAAATTCTATACAGTATTGAAAAACACTATAATAATGTATTTCCACTTTAAAATATAGGTCTCACCATACCTTCTGAATACATTTGCATACCACGTTGGGATACTACAAATCCATTTAATCACTTTATTTATTGTCAACAAATAAACTATTTTATATTGAGAAGCTTTTACAATACACCTCTGGTTGCCTTTGTCACATTCTTTCATCGTTTCATACAGGTCTAACGGGCAGTCCCATAATAAAATACTAAATTCTATATCTTCATACCACTGCAATTTATATTGATGTGACTGGCACACATTGGTAACATGGCAACGCTAATCAGCTATACTTGCTCATGCTATTTAGCCTTGTGATTAAAAAATTGTATTCGTATATTCATCAGTCAATCGATTCGTACAAAAATAAATGCAAACCTCTGCATCTTTCTATATGAGCAGACTATGCTATCTTACGCAACACACTTCCAACTGCTTTTGAACGTTGATGTACACTTAACAATTCAAGATGTACACTCCTTGGTATTTATGTTTACAGTGAAGACACTTTGCTGCCCTATCGTACTCAACACGCTTCCTATGACTTTTAGATGTCGATGTTCACTTAACAACTAAAGATGTTCAATCTTTGGTATATATGTGTATAACACAAACATTATCCCAAATATTCAGTATATGGTACTTAGGCCTGCCATACAGCATGACTATGTTACTTTGCATATTAACATTTAAACAAGTCAGTGTTTGGCACGCCGTCACGGTGCCAGACAGCACGACTGTGTGATTCCAGGCTAGGTAGAGTGTCAATGGTCAGTGTATAGCACGCTTTGGGCGTGCTATGCAGTACGACCGTGTTGCATCAATGCGTAATAGTCACACAAGTCAGTGTCTGGCACACCCTCAAGGTGCCATATAGCATGACCGTGTCATTTCATACTGGAACAAGTCAGTGTTTGGCACGCCTTAGTGGTGCCAAACAGCACGACCGTGTCATTCCAGGCTAGGTGGAGCGACTATGGTGAGTGTATAGCACGGTTTGGGCGTGCCATGCAGTATGACCACGTTGCGTGAATCCATAATAGTCACACAAGTCAGTGTCTGGCACGCCCGAGGGGTGCCAAACAGCACGATCGTGTCATTGCAGTCCAAATAGAAAGGTAAGTGTCAGTGTATGGCACTCAATGGTAATGTGGCCAAGCCTACCAGCTACATTTTCTCATGTTGTTTAACCCTGTGATTAAAAAATTGCATTCGCACATTCATCAGTCAGTCGATCTGTACGGAAATAAATGCAAACCTCTGCATTTATTTATGAGCGGACCGTCCTGTCTTACGCAGCACGCTTCCAAGTGCTTCAGGATGTTGGTTCAAACTTAGACGGCCAATTTTCACGCCTACAAATGGATAAATTTAATGCGATTATCAAATATAGCACTATAAGCCCAAGGTATTGGACACTTGTATTAATTGTCAATGCATAAAGTAGTCAGTCCAAACGATAATATGTAATTACATTCTCAGTATAATTGCGTCGTCGTCTTATGTGATTGCATAGTTTTCCTTGCATTCACTGCAAATAAATAAATCACAATTCACCCCATTCACTTCCATTTTACAATGACCACACATTCACCATTTGTAACACTTATTAATTTAAAAAAACATTGATTAATATCTATAACCAACTTTTAACTGAAATGAATAGGGCAAAAAATACCGAGTCGCTTGTAATACAAACTACGACTATTACGGTATTACCCAT
The DNA here is from genome assembly GCA_948099535.1 of Jatropha multifida. Taxonomy (NCBI): domain Eukaryota; kingdom Viridiplantae; phylum Streptophyta; class Magnoliopsida; order Malpighiales; family Euphorbiaceae; genus Jatropha; species Jatropha multifida. The sequence continues at coordinate 56,847 of CANUEX010003077.1, forward strand.
GTCCACAAACTATAATAGTTTGGACCGTGCATACAATTAATCATTACTAATATGCCCACACTGTGGCAACTTGTGCACCTTTGTAGACGTCTGCAATTAATTGTTCGCATTTCAATATGTTAAGTGCAACCAACATTATGCTGGAGTGCCAAGAACACCTCTACGTCTAATATGCACCCCGCGCAATACATTATCGCCATGTACTCATCGTCCGAAACCTCATCATTCAAAATCCAGTGTCCCCATCCTGATAAATTGCAAAGGTTCTTTCTGACATAGTTCTTCTTAAATAGTGGATTGGGAATCAAGGTGAGGAACCTACGCCTAAGCTGGTAAGATGTCTCTAAAAAGTTGTCCCAATTCAGGAAAGAAGAAAGCGTATATGTGCCACAGACATCTCCGTTCAAGGCACAAGTCATTCCATATGCATAGGTTGCATCCACATTACCCTGTAGATGACTGTTAAATAGGAACCGAGCTCCATCTCCTTTGTCATTATCATAGAAAAATCGAAACATACCAAGTAGATAAGATGCGTGCTTGTTATCTAAGCAAGCGAGCTCTTCAATACATTGCATGGTTTGTACTTTTGTGTACGTGAGACAGTGATTGAAGTTGCTAAGATTCACATGTTGTTTTGCTAGTCGCCTCCTTGTGCAAATCCAAATTTTCTTTGAACTATTTGTCAAGTAGTAAAGTTACACATGTAAATGCAATGAAGGAAAAAGAACGGACTAAACATCGACAGAACTGCATGCTTTAATTAAGATGCAACAAAATATAATTGTTACGCATAGGTGAAGCACAAATGTTGAGGTTAGTTCAATACGATTCCCAAACATTGTACAAATAATGGATCGACTTGTGTACCTCAACTGAAGGTTGATAATATCAATAGGCCCATTGCTTGCAACCTTCTCGGCAATTTTAAAGATCACCGTCAATGGGAGTGCGTCGAAGCATCCAGTGTCCATACCAGGAAAGGATGTGTCGATAGTGAATTGTTGAGTGGGAAAAGTAAATGTTGTTATTTTATGTGCAATGGTGTCCTAAAGTACATGATTCCAATTAAAGGATGACAGGATGTGTACCTGCTTTGTATATAATCTTTTCGTTCACACTATAAAGGTGTACTCCATCATCCCATTAAACAGACATGACAACATTGTAAGGCTTAGTTTCCCACAACTAGTGACACGTAAAAATAGGTAATAAGTTGTTCAGCTAGTACATATGGGATTGAGTCAATTCTGTCAACTAATGTGACAAATATAGGTTTTTGGCTTAAGATTAATTATGCTTTTTAGTATTTTGTTGTTCATTTCGAATATTTTTAATTCATATTCAGTTTAGTTTTCAATAGAGCAGAGATGCTTGACAACGGATGTTAGTGGTTGGGCACGCCCTTGGGCAAACTGACAACACGCTCATACCATCATTGTATCAATTGACATGTGACGCCAATGTGGGACATGCCCTGGCAATGCCATGACACGTAGAATGGACAGGGTCAGTGTATGTCACTCCCGTAGCGTCCTAAACAGCACGACCGTGCCACTCCTTTACCTTTGATCAAAGCAAAGGTTAGTGTCTGGCATGATCGGGACATGCCAAGCAACACGACCATGCCAGTCTATAATTAAAGAGTGAGGCAAGTCAGTGTCTAGCATGCCTCATGCGTGCTAGACAGCACGACCATGCCAATGTTGGTTTTTTACTTCGATCAGTCCAAAAAGCCAGTGTCTGGCACGCCCCAGGCGTGCCAAACAGCACGACCGTGCCAATCAGTGTCTAGCATGGCCAAGGCGTGCCGGATAGCACAATCATGCTAGTTAATAGGTAAAGGGCGATGCAAGTCAGTGTCTGCCATGCCCCAGGCGTGCCGAACAACACGATCGTGCCAATCCTTTGCCTTCGATCAGTGCAAAATGTCAATGGCTGGCACGCCTTGAGCGTGCCAGACAGCACGCCGGTGCCAGTCCATAGATATAGGGTGACGCAAGTCAGTGTCTGGCACGCCCCAAGCGAGCCAGACAGCACGACTGTGCCCTTCCTTTGCCTTCGATCAGTGCTAAGGTCAGTGTCTGGAATGCCCTAGGCGTGTTAGACAACACGACCGTGCCAGTCAATAGGTAAAGGGCGATGCACGTCAGTGTCTGGCATGCCCTAGGCATGCTAGATGCCACAACCGTGCCCTTCCATTACCTTCGATCAATGCAAAATGTCAATTTCTGGCACGCCTTGGGTGTGCTAGACAACACGACCGTGCCAGCCCATAGATAAAGGGCGAGGCAAGTCAATGTCTCACACTCCCCAGGCGTTCCAGACAGCACGACCCTGCCTTTTTCCACCACCACCACACTAAACCTTTCTCCAACTTTTCCTACCATGCTGCCAAGATACAAGAGAAGAAGATCTGCCGCTTCATTGGCCGTGAGAGTTCGTCGCACACCAACTTCTGCTCCACCATCACCACCTCCACCATTCAAGTTTGGATCAAGCGAGCAATAAAAAAGGTATAATAAAATCTCTAATCGCCCTATTTTGCCAAATCGCTTTATGGATAAGCAAGCTTTAGACAAGGTTAATCTTACGAATGCTATTACAGAGCCTCTTAAAAGGATTGGGTAGGAGAAATTTATTTCTATGAAAGATTTTGTTTATGCGCCCTTGACTTTAGAATTTTTAAGTTCTTATTCTTCCACTATTCTTCCATGGGATGAAGGGTACCTAGTAATATTAAGTTTAGACTTTTTGGGAGAAACTATGAACTTCAAGTGAATGAGGTTAGCCACATATTTGGGTTCCCAACTGAGAATACCATCAGACAAATACCCAAAGATTTTCGCAATCATATTATATGGACGGACCTAACTGGGCAAGATAATTACAACCCTTGGGTATCAAAGGCTTCCCACTTACGTAACCCAGCATATCGATACATTCACAAGTTCTTGGCTAACACCATCTTTGTTAGAAGTGAGAGTGATGGAGTGTTAGGATTGAATGAATTGTATTTTATCTGGGCTATAGACCAAGGGATTTATCTTAATGTGGGTTTTTGGTTATGCCAACAATGGGCTAGAATTGTAAGGGTAGATAAAGGGGCTATAATGATGGGATGCTTTGTAACCAGCATTGTTACGTACCTACGTGCATGGAACCCTGTTCGACTAGTTTATGATACTGTAGGATGTGGGAAAGGAACTAGGCTTGATTTAGACGTCATGCTACACATGAAGCTTCTAGAGAGAATAAGGGATACATACTGCATTGTGGGAGCCAATAAAGAGAGGCCTGCTACACACAGTGGAGATGAGGGAGACCCAACTAACATTGAGGAGGATCAACCTCCTAGTTTTGAAATGTATACTTGTGCTGGTACTTCTATATCAGTACCCTCTTTTCAGCGACAATCAGACATGTCTAATGAAGAAGTCCTCGCACGTTTGATGTCTAGAATGGACACAATGGATGCTCAGTTCAATGGGATAGAAACTATGATTTTCGACAGGTTTTCACCGATGGAGGTAATGCACGGAGGAATCGAATCACGGCTGGACACAATACAAACTCAATATCAAGGAATCAACTGTTAACTCCAGGTGTTGATTCAAATGCTACAGCACCATCCTCCACATGCTCCTACGGACTGATTCTTTTGTGTGATGTTTTGCTCTCTGGAGTTTGTTTCTTTCATTCCCGTTGGCATTCATTTTGGATTATTATATTTGTAATTTTATTCTTTACATTTTACATTGTAGTTGTTTATCCCCATTTGTTTGACATTATTATTCAGAATGTTTACTGTCTTTTTCAACTTTTTTGAATAATCATGTGTTGCTTCCATCATATTCTTCATTTTATAGTTGAGCGTGTTGCCGGTAACAAGTTCATCAATTTTTTTATTTCCATTTAGTAACTTAATTGATGCTAGTGTGCGTCATTAAGTTGGAGAATGGCCTTTTGTAAAATTACTTTGTTTTGCATAAACAGTTCAATATGGTTGGGATAATTACAAGCCAAATCTGAAAATTTTGGTAATTTTATAACTTGCATACATTCTATTGTTTTATGCCATATCGTGATCCACACATGTCAAGGTCTCGGACGCCCTGTACAGTGCAGAACAACACGCCCATACCCACTAATCAGTGCAAAATGGTTCAAAAAAACTCAGTGTGTAGCACGCTATAGCCATGCCATACCAGACAACTGTGCGACAACAAGCCAAATTTTACAAGACAAGCCAGTCTCTGGCACTCCATAGCCCTACCAGACAGTACCACCCATCAGATTCCAAATTTAATGATACAAGCCAATGTCTGGCATGCTTTTGTCATGCCAGACAAAATCATTATGTGCACCACAATAGAAATTTTTAAACGCTTAGTCGAGCTACAAAATGCACGTACACGTGTACCACAATACACTGTCCAAGTAGCACAATACAAGTCAATGTTTGGGATCCTATAACCGTACCAGGCAACACGACCAACGAGGATGTTAACCTCAATTTTGTGGAATACTTTATACCACCAAAATATTGTGATGTAAAGACCAGGAAACACAATTTGATACTGCCAATGCTTATTTTGTGTTTGCTACCTTACGGACAATAAATACGTACATTTTATTGATCAGTCCAGACTGATAGTTCAGTACTTGATATTACCAACCTAAAATCCTATAATAAACGGGATCGCAACACACTAATGTAATAAAACTAAGCAACTACATTCATTACTTTAAAACCAATGTCTTAATCTCTGTGATGATCACTATTTGTGAATTTTGATGGCCAGTTATATGGCTGACGTAAACCATGTCTCGCTTGGCGTTTTACAAGTTGCACCAGAATTAGATCGTCGGACGAGCTCTGATGAGGAGCAACACACCGACGCCTAGAATGAAACATGATTCACACATTACGTTGTTCAGAAACATAAACCTTGATGTTGACTAGGACACCAAAATATTCCTTATTCCGACAAGATCGCTTTTCATTTCAGCCAAACAAGGTCTGGCTTCCTTTGTCATAAGGGTGATCGCCATATCGACTTCATGTTCAAGAAGACGAAAATCTCCATTAAGTAAGTCATTCACAACATGCTTCAGATGGACAATTTCCTGCGCAATGGTTATCATATCGTCTCTCGTGTATGGCGAATCCGAATCCGCATGAACACTATCGTGTTGCTGCCTTCCAAATATGGTGTCAAGCTTGTCTCCAGACTGTGCCATTCTAAAAATCTACGTGTTTCCAGTTCTCTGCACAACTGCACTTTAACGTTAACTGTGTGTTTAAAGGGTAAGATGCGATCCAACACTTTTATGAGAGTATGATACCCACTGCCACAATTTATATACTTGGAGCATTCAAACCTGAAGAATAAGCTATGAACTTTCGATCAATCAAGTCAAGGTGTAAACACAATTTTGTGTAGACACAAAGGGAGTGTTAAGCTGTGGTCTGAAATCCCGAATTGAGTCAAACTATGGTTGGACCTCATGCCTGAAAAGACAACAGGGAGTGTACTCAACACGTTTATAAACTTCGATAATGAAATTCGAATATCGAGATGTATCACTATGCGTGTGTTAGATGCCCCTCGCAAAAGTGTATGATAATTATTTGTCATCAGAAATGCCCTGTTGGCAGTGACTGCTTCATAAAGCGACTATCACATGATGATCGTGCCATTTGTACAAAAGTCCACCTATGCATTCCAAACCAATGGACAGAGGTGCTAAAAAAAAATTAATCAAAATGAAGTCCACATGCGGTTGAATTATGACTAGGTTCATTCTGTCCACTTTAAATAGTCTTGTTCTGTCACGACCCAAAACCGTGGGCCAGACCGGCACTAGGACCTAGGTAAACTTAAGACCCCCGAGGCCTATAGTAAGCCTAAACTATGAAAATCCTTTTCTATTATCATTTGACTAAAGAAATAGTAAGCCCATATTATGACATTATTCATAAATAAATCAGAGTTAACATTTCTGACCCAGCCTTAATATTAAATACTGTTCACAGCTCGGGCCCATATCCATTTAATAAAAATACATTCTCATGTAAATATTTATTT